>CM022301.1:65221772-65511317 GCA_011799875.1 Thinopyrum elongatum | reverse complement strand
CTACTTTTTTTGGGTTTTTTTTTTTTTTTAAATCGCTGAGTTGTTACTATAGTGGATCATATGGTGTTTCTCCCCTTACCCCTGTGATGAATTGAGTCTTGCTCTTGAGGTTTCGTTACGTTGGATTGAGTATTGGATTTGAGAACACTTGATGTATGTCTTGTGATGGATATCTGTGGTGACAATGGGATGTTCTATTGATTCACTTGATGTATGTTTGGCACTCAACTCGCGGATTCCCGAGGTGACATTGGGGTAATCTATGCTAGGGGTTGATGATGTTTTCGTCCACTTCTCCGGTAGAAACTTGGAGTGATTCTTTGTTGCACGTTGAGGGATTGTTATGTGATCCAATTTGTATCATTGTTGAGAGACTTTGCACGTGAAAGTATGAACCCTAGGCCTTGTTTTAAGCAATTGCAATACCGTTTTTGCTCACTTTTGTTACTAGTTACTTTGCTGTTTTTATATTTCAGATTACCAAAAACCATATCTACTATCCATATTTACACTTGGATCACCATCTCTTCGCCCGCAACTAGTGCACCTATACAATTTACCATTGTATTGGGTGTGTTGGGGACACAAGAGACTCTTGTTATTTGGTTGCAGGGTTGTTTGAGAGAGCCATCTTCATCCTACGCCTCCACGGATTGATAAACCTTAGGTCATCCACATTGAGGGAAAATTGCTACTGTCCTACGAAACTTGCGCTTGGAGGCCCACACGAGTCTCAAGAGAAGGTTGCGTAGTAGACATCATGGAGAAGACAAAAAGAAGAGAAAGTCTCACATCAACTAGGCGTATTACGGGCTATGGAGGCTGCCATCAATAGATATCAATGTGAGTGAGTAGGGATTGCCATGCAACGGATGCACTAGAGCTATAAGTGATGAAAGCTCAAAAGAACTAAGTGGGTGTGCCTCAACTCGCTTGCTCACGAAAACCTAGGGCAATTTGAGGAAGCCATCATTGGAATATAAGCCAAGTTCTATAATGAAAAATTCCCACTAGTATATGAAAGTGACAAAATAGGAGACCTCTTCATGAAGATATGGTGCTACTTTGAAGCACAAGTGTGGAAAAAGGATAGTAACAATGTCCCTTCCTCTTTTTCTCTCATTTTTATTTGGGCTTCTTTGGCCTCTTTTATTTTTTTGTAAAGTCTGGAGACTCATCCCACTTGTGAGGGAATCATAGCTTCCAGCATCCTTTCCTCAATGGGACAATGCCCTAATAATGATGATCATCACACTTTTATTTACTTACAACTCAGAATTACAACTCGATACTAGAACAAGTATGAATCTATATGAATGCCTCGGTGGTGTACCGGGATGTGCAATGATCAAGAGTGACATGTATAAAAAAATTATGAAAGGTGGCCTTGCCACAAATACTATGCCAACTACATGATCATGCAAAGCAATATGACAATGATGGTGCGTTCATAATGAAACGGAACGGTGGAAGTTGCATGGAAATATATCTCGGAATGGCTATGGAAATGCCATAATAGGTAGGTATGGTGGCTGTTTTGAGGAAGGTAATGGTGGGTTTAATAAACCGGCGAGAAGTGCTGGCGCGGTACTAGAGAGGCTAGCAATGGTGGAGGAGGGTGAGAGTGCGTATAATCCATGGACTCAACATTAGTCATAAAGAACTCACATACTTATTGCAAAAAATTATTAGCTATCGAAACAAAGTACTACACGCATGCTCCTAGGGGGATAGATTGATAGGAAAATCCATCGCTCATCCCCGACCGCCACTCATAAGGAAGACAATCAAAAAATAATCATGTCCGACTTCAGCACATAACGGTTCACCATACGTGCATGCTACGGAATCACAAACTTTAACACAAGTATTTCTACCAATCCACAATTACTCACTAGCGACCTAATATCACCATCTTTTATCTCAAAACAAATGCAAGGGAATCAAACTTTTCATAGTATTCAACACTCTTTATATGAAAGTTTTTATTATATCCCTTTGGATGCCCATCATATTAGGAATAAATTATAACCTAAGAAATTTACCATGCTTTTTAGAGACTCTAAAATAATATAAGTGAAGCATGATAGTTCAACAACATTCTATAAAATAAAGCCACCGCCATGCTCTAAAAAGATATAAGTGAAGCACTAGAGCAAACTGCCTAACTCAAAAGATATAAGTGAAGCACATAGAGTATTCTAATAAATTCACGATTCATGTGTGTCCCTCTCAAAAGATGTGTACAGCAAGGATGATTGTGGCAAACTAAAAAGCAAAAACATATATCATACAAGACGCTCCAAGCAAAAACCAAATCATGTGGTGAATAAAAATATAGCCTCAAGTAAATTTACCGATGGACGAAGACAAAAGAGGGGATGCCATCCGGGGCATCCCCAAGCTTAAATGCCTGGGTGTCCTTGAATATTACCTTGGGGTGCCTGGGCATCCCCAATCTTAGGCTCTTGCCACTCCTTATTCCGTTGCCACCAAATCTTTACCCAAAACTTGAAAACTTCCAAAACAGAAAACTCAACAGAAAAAACTCATAAGATCCGTTAGTATAATAAAATAAATCACCATTTGTACTGTTGTGAAATATTATTTATTTTATTGGTTTAATATATACTGTATTCCAACTTATCCATGGTTCATCCCCCCGATACTACCCATAGATTCATCAAAAAAGCAAACAACACATAGAAAACAGAATCTGTCAAAAAACAGACAGTCTGTAGTAATCTGGAAAATACGTATAATTATGTAACTCCAAAAATTCTTAAAAATTAGGGAAACCTGGGAAATTTGTATATAAATCTGTGTTAAAAATTCAGATCAAAATCACCGTTTCTGTGATTTTTTGAATTTTGGTAATGAGCGCAAAAGTTTCTGTTTTCAGCAAGATCAAATCAACTATCACCGTAGACCATCCCAAAAGTCTTACTTGGCTCAAACACTAATTTAAACACCCAAAAACACAATTAATACAGAGGTAATAATTTGTATTTATTGCAAAACAGAAACCAAAATCAAAACATAAAAATAAATTGGGTTGCCCCCCAACAAGCGCTATTGTTTAACGCCCTAGCAGGCATAAAACATAGATCTAGGTATTGTCATCTTTGGTATGCAAACCATAAGTAGCCCTCATAATAGATTCATATGGAAACTTAATTTCTTTCTGGGAAGTGTCCATGCCCTTCCTTAATGGAAATTGAAATCTAATGTTTCCTTCTTTCATATCAATAATTGCACCAATATTCTAAGGAATGGTCTACCAAGAATAATAGGACATGTAGGATTGCAATCTATATCAAGCACAATAAAATCTACGGGCACATAATTCCTGTTGCAACAATAGAACATCATTGATCCTTCCCATAGGTTTCTTAATAGTGGAATCCGCTAGATGCAAATTTAAAGAACAATCATCAAATTCACGGAAACCTAGCACATCACATAAAGTTTTTGGAATCGTGGAAATGCTAGCCACCCAAATCACACAAAGCATGGCACTCATAATCTTTAATTTTAATCTCAATAGTAGGTTCCTACTCATTATAAAGCTTTCTAGGAATAGAAACTTCCAACTCAAGTTTTCTTCAAAAGATTTCATCATAGCATCAATGATATGTTTAGTAAAAGCTTTATTTTGATTGTAAGCATGAGGAGAATTCAACATGGATTGCAACAAGGAAATACAATATACAATGAACAATTATTCATAATTAAAGTCCTTGAAATCCAAAAGAGTGGGTTCATCGCTACTTAAAGTTTTGACCTCTCCAATCCCACTTTTATCATTTTGCATTAAGATCTTTAAACTCCGAATCATTGGGACACCTTAGCTAAAATTGACTCATCTCCAGTCCCATCTTTATTAAGATTTATATTAGAAAAAAAAGATTCAATAGGAGTCACACCAATCACTTTAAGATCATCATTTTCTCACAAAAACTAGAAGAACACGCTTTACAAACCAATCTCGCTTAGGACGCATCCTAGCGGTTCTTTCTTTACACTCATCAATAGAAATTTTAATAGCTTTCAGAGATTCATTAATATCATGCTTGGGTGGCATAGATCTAATTTTCAAAGAATCAATCTCAAGAGAAATTCTATCATGTTCCTAGCCAAATAATCAATCTTGAGCAATTTTTCTTCAACCATAGCATTGAAATTCTTTTGAGAATTAATGAAATCTTTATATTATTCTCAAGATAAGAGGGTATTTTATTATAATTTCATAGAATTGTTGTAGGAATTACCATAATTATAGAGGAATTAGTAGGAAAGACCTAGGGTTGAAATTACCTCTATAAGCGTTATTACCAAAATTGTTCCTACCCAACAAATTCACATCCATAGATTCATATTATTCTCAATAAAAGTGGACCAAGGCATATCATTAGATCAATTGGAGCACTCTTACTAGCAAACAATTTCATAAGTTCATCCATCTTTCCACTCAAAGTATTAATTTTCAATCGCATGCACTTTTTACTAGTGGAAGATCTGTGATATGCCATTGAGAATAATTTGCCATAATATTCTAGGAGTTTAGTAGCTTCTCCTAATATAATTTCATAAAAGTACCACCGCGGCGGAATCTAAAACTTTTCTAGATGCAAAATTCAATCCGGCGTAAATTTTTGTATGAACTCCATAAACTTAAACCATGAGTAGGGCAATTTCTTATTATCAATTTCATCCTCTCCCGAGATTGTGCAACATGTTCATGATTAGGTTGCTTAAAATTAATTATATCATTCCTAAGGGAGATGATTTTAGCGGGAGGAAAGTATATGGAAATAAAAGCATTTTACATTTGTTCCATTAATCAATACTATTTTTAGGCAAAGATGAAAACCAAGTTTTAGCAGGATCTCATAGTGAGAACGAAAATAGCTTCAATTTAACAATATCATTATCCATATATTTTCTTTTGCATATCACACCAACTCAACAAAAGTATTGATGAGATGCGGCATCTCACTAGGAAGGCCGGAAAATTGTATTTCATAACAAGATTCAGCGAAGCGGCTTAATTCATAAGATTCCGCACTAGTGGCGGGAGCAATCGGAATACTAATAAAAACATTATTATTAGATTGGAAAAGTCACACAATTAGTATTTTCTTGAGACATCGTGACAAGGCAAACGATTGTAACACATGAGCAACAAAAAAGCAAACGAAAAAGACGAACGGAAGAAGGGCGAATAAAAAGGCAAATCTTTTTGTTCTTTTCTGAAAACGTTTTAGAGTGGGGGAGAGGAAATGAGAGGCAAATGGCAAATAATGTAATGCAAGAGATGAGAGTTTATGATGGGTACTTGGTAGGCTTGATGTAGAACCTCCCCGGCAACAGCGCCAGAAATTCTCGCTACTTCTTGAGCTTGCGTTGATTTTTTCCTTGAAGAGGAAAGGGTGATGTAGCAAAGTAGAGATAGGTATTTCCCTCAGTTAAGAACCAAGGTATCAATCCAGAAGAAGGCACAAGCAAGTCTCCAATCTATCCACCTGCACAAACAACAAACACTTGCACTCAACGGAAAAAGGGGGTTGTCAATCCCTTCACGGTCTCGAACAAGAGTGAGATCTAATAGAGATAGGTATAAAAGATTACTAAAACGTAAAGCAAAGTAAAAACAATAAATTGAAGCAAGCTATTTTTGGGTTTTTGGTTTATAGATCTGAAATATATGATGGAAATAGACCCGGGGGCCATAGGTTTCACTAGAGGCTTCTCTGAAAGAAAACATACGGTGGGTGAACAAATTACTGTCGAGCAATGATAGAAAAGCACAAAGTTATGATGATATCTAAGGCAATGATTATGAATATAGGCATCACGTCCGTGTCAAGTAGACCGAAACAATTCTGCATCTACTACTATTACTCCACACATCGACCGACTCCTGCTGCATCAGAGTATTAAGTTATAAGAACGAGCAACGCTTTAAGTAAGATGACATGATGTAGAGGGATAAACTCAAGCAATATGATGAAAACCCCATCTTTTACCCTTGATGGCAACAATACAATACATGCCTCGCTAACCCTACTATGTCACTGGGTGAGGACACCGCAAGATTGAACCCAAAACTAAGCACCTCTCCCATTGCAGAAAAAACCAATCTAGTTGGCCAAACCAAACTGATTATTCGAAGAGAAATACAAAGATATTTAATCATGCATAAAAGAGTTCGGAAAAGACTCAAATAATATTCATAGATAATCTGATCTAAATCCACAATATCGGATTCGACAAACACACCACAAAAGAATATTACATCAGATAGATCTCCAAGAACATCGAGGAGAACATTGTATTGAAGATAAAGAGAGAGAGAAGCCATCTAGCTACTAGCTATGGACCCATAGTTCTGTGGTAAACTACTCATGTCATCGGAAGGGCAGCAAGGTTGATGTAGAGGCCCTCCGTGATCGAATCCCCCTCCGGCAGGGGTGCCGGAAAAGGCCCAAGATGGGATCTCACGTGGAACAGAGGCTTGAGACGGTTGAAAAAGTATTTTGGTGGGACGCTTCTTGTGGTTTGGAATATTTGGGATTTTATAGAGCAAGAATTAGGGTTGGGTGACTCCCAAGGTGCCAACAAGCCGGGAGGCGCCCCCTAGGGCGCGGCCTGAGGGCTTGTGGGTCCCTCGGGACTCTTCTGGCCCCTCTCCAAGCTCCGTGGATCTCTTCTGGTCCAAGAAAATCATCATAAAGTTTTATTCTGTTTGGACTCTGTTTGATATTCCTTTTCTGTAAAAATCAAAAACAAGGAAAACAGAAACTGGCACTGGCTCTAGGTTATAGGTTAGTCCCAAAAAAAATATAAAAATAGCATATTATGCAATAAAAAATCCAAAAAAGATAAATAATAGCATGGAAAAATAAAAAATTAATAGACGTTGGAGACGTATCAAGCATCCCCAAACTTAATTCCTAATCGTCCTCGAGTAGGTAAATGATAAAAATAGAATTTTTTAGTGGAATGCTACCTAAAAATTTATCCATATAATCTTCTTATTGTGCATGAATATTAAGATCCATAAGATTCAAAACAAAGTTAATATGACATAAAAACAATAATACTTCAAGCATACTAATAAAGCCATCGTGTCTTCTCAAAATAACATGGCCAAAGAAAGGTATCCCTACAAAATCATATAGTCTGCTATGCTCCATCTTCATCACATAAAGTATTTTATCATGCACAACCCCGATGACAAGCCAAGCAATTGTTTCATACTTTTGGTGTTCTCAAATTTTTCAACTTTCACGCAATACATGAGCGTGAGCCATGGATATAGCACTTAGGTGGAATAGAATATGGTGGTTGGGGAGAAGACAAAAAGAAGAGAGAAAGTCTCACATCAACTAGGCATATTAACGGGCTATGGAGATGCCCAATAAGATATCAATGTGAGTGAGTAGGGATTGCCATGCAACGGATGCATTAGAGCTATAAGTGTATGCAGCTCAAAAAAAAAACAAGTGGGTGTGCATCCAACTCGCTTGCTCACGAAGACCTAGGGCAATTTGAGGAAGCCCATCATTGGAATATACAAGCCAAATTCTATAATGAAAAATTCCCACTAGTATATGAAAGTGACAAAATAGGAGACTCCTATCATGAAGATCATGGTGCTACTTTGAAGCACAAGTGTGGAAAAAGGATAGTAACATTGTCCCTTCTCTCTTTCTCTCATTTTTTATTTGGGCTTCTTTGGCCTCTTTTATTTTTTTGTAAAGTCTGGAGACTCATCCCAACTTGTGAGGGAATCATAGCTTCCAGCATCCTTTCCTCACATGGGACAATGCTCTAATAATGATGATCATCACACTTTTATTTACTTACAACTCAAGAATTACAATCGATACTAGAACAAGATATGAATCTATATGAATGCCTCCGGTGGTGTACGGGATGTGCAATGATCAAGAGTGACATGTATAAAAAAATTATGAAAGGTGGCCTTGCCACAAATACTATGCCAAATACATGATCATGCAAAGCAATATGACAATGATGGTGCGTGTCATAATGAAACGGAACGGTGGAAGTTGCATGGAAATATATCTCGGAATGCTATGGGAATGCCATAATAGGTAGGTATGGTGGCTGTTTTGAGGAAGGTAAAGATGGTGGGTTTAATAAACCGGCGAGAATTGCGCGGTACTAGAGAGGCTAGCAATGGTGGAAGGGTGAGAGTGCGGATAATCCATGGACTCAACATTAGTCATAAAGAACTCACATACTTATTGCAAAAAAATTATTAGCTATCGAAAACAAAGTACTACACGCATGCTCCTAGGGGGATAGATTGATAGGAAAATACCATCGCTCATCCCGACCGCCACTCATAAGGAGACAATCAAAAAATAATCATGCTCCGACTTCAGCACATAACGGTTCACCATACGTGCATGCTACGGGAATCACAAACTTAACACAAGTATTTCTACCAATCCACAATTACTCACTAGCATGACTCTAATATCACCATCTTTATATCTCAAACAATGCAAGGAATCAAACTTCTCATAGTATCAACACTCTTTATATGAAAGTTTTTATATATCCCTCTTGGATGCCCATATATTAGGAATAAATTCATAACCTAAGAAATTTACCATGCTTTTTAGAGACTCTCAAAATAATATAAGTGAAGCATGATAGTTCAACAATTTCTAAAATAAAGCCACGCCATGCTCTAAAAAGATATAAGTGAAGCACTAGAGCAAACTGCCTAACTCAAAGATATAAGTGAAGCACATAGAGTATTCTAATAAATTCACGATTCATGTGTGTCCCTCTCAAAAGATGTGTACAGCAAGGATGATTGTGGCAAACTAAAAAGCAAATACATATATCATACAGACGCTCCAAGCAAAACAACATATCATGTGGTGAATAAAAATATAGCCTCAAGTAAATTTACCGATGGACGAAGACAAAAGAGGGGATGCCATCCGGGGCATCCCCAAGCTTAAATGCCTGGTTGTCCTTGAATATTACCTTGGGGTGCTGGGCATCCCCAATCTTAGGCTCTTGCCACTCCTTATTCCGTTGTCCACCAATCTTTACCCAAAACTTGAAAACTTCACAACAGAAAACTCAACAGAAAAACTCATAAGATCCGTTGTATAATAAAATAAATCACCACTTTACGTACTGTTGTGAACTCATTATTTATTTATATTGGTTTAATATATACTGTATTCCAACTATCCATGGTTCATACCCCCCGATACTACCCATAGATTCATCAAAATAAGCAAACAACACATAGAAAACAGAATCTGTCAAAAACAGAACAGTCTGTAGTAATCTGGAAAATACGTTATACTTATGTAACTCCAAAAATTCTTAAAATTAGGGAACCTGGGAAATTTGTATAAATCTTGTGTTAAAAATTCAGATCAAAATCACGTTTCTGTGATTTTTTGAATTTTGGTAATGAGCGAAAAGTTTCTGTTTTTCAGCAAGATCAAATCAACTATCACCGTAGACCATCCCAAAAGTCTTACTGGCTCAAACACTAATTAAAACCCAAAACACAATTAAACAGAGGTAATAATTTGTATTTATTGCCAAACAGAACCAAAATCAAAAAACATAAAAATAAAATTGGGTTGCCCCCCAACAAGCGCTATTGTTTAACGCCCCTAGCTAGGCATAAAACATAGATCTAGGTATTGTCATCTTGGTATGCAAACCATAAGTAGCCCTCAATAGATTCATATGGAAACTTAATTTTCTTCTTGGGAAGTGTTCCATGCCCTTCCTTAATGGAAATTGAAATCTAATGTTTCCTTCTTTCATATCAATAATTGCACCAATCATTCTAAGGAATGGTCTCTACAGAAAATAGGACATGTAGGATTGCAATCTATATCAAGCACAATAAAATCTACGGGCACATAATCTGTTTGCAACAATAAGAACATCATTGATCCTTCCCATAGGTTTCTTAATAGTGGAATCCGCTAGATGCAAATTTAAAGCACATCATCAAATTCACGGAACTAGCACATCACATAAAGTTTTTGGAATCGTGGAAATGCTAGCACCCAAATCACACAAAGCATGGCACTCATAATCTTTATTTTAATCTCAATAGTAGGTTCCTACTCATTATAAAGCTTTCTAGGAATAGAAACTTCCAACTCAAGTTTTTCTTCAAAAGATTTCATATAGCATCAATGATATGTTTAGTAAAAGCTTTATTTTGATTGTAAGCATGAGGAGAATTCAACATGGATTGCAACAAGGAAATACAATATATCAATGAACAATTATCATAATAAAGTTCTTGAAATCCAAAAGAGTGGGTTCATCGCTACTTAAAGTTTTGACCTTCTCCATCCCACTTTATCAATTTTGCATTAAAGATCTTTAAACTCCGAATCATTGGGACACCTCTAGCTAAAGTTGACTCATCTCCAGTCCCATCTTTATTAAGATTTATATTAGAAAAAAGATTCAATAGGAGTCACACCAATCACTTTAAGATCATCATTATTCTCACAAAACTAGAAGAACACGCTTTACAAACCAATCTCGCTTAGGACGCATCCTAGCGGTTCTTTCTTTACACTCATCAATAGAAATTTTAATAGCTTTCAGAGATTCTTAATATCATGCTTGGGTGGCATAGATCTAATTTTCAAAGAATCAATCCAGAGAAATTCTATCAATGTTCCTAGCCACAATCATCAATCTTGAGCAATTTTCTTCAACCATAGCATTGAAATTCTTTGAGAATAATGAAATCTTAATATTATTCTCAAGATAAGAGGGTATTTTATTATAATTTCCATAAGAATGTTGTAGGAATTACCATAATTATAGAGGAATTAGTAGGAAACGACCCTAGGGTTGAAATTACCCTATAAGCGTTATTACCAAAATTGTTACCAACAAAATTCACATCCATAGATTCATTATTATTCTCAATAAAAGTGGACCAAGGCATATCATTAGGATCATTGGAGCACTCTTACTAGCAAACAATTTCATAAGTTCATCCATCTTCCACTCAAAGTATTAATTTCTCAATCCAGCTGCACTTTTTTACTAGTGGAAGATCTGTCGATATGCCATTGAGAATAATTTGCCATAATATTATCTAGGAGTTTAGTAGCTTCTCCTAATATAATTTCCATAAAAGTACCACCCGCGGCGGAATCTAAAACTTTTCTAGATGCAAAATTCAATCCGGCGTAAATTTTTGTATGAACATCCATAAACTTAAACCATGAGTAGGGCAATTTCTTATTATCAATTTCATCCTCTCCGAGATGGTGCAACATGTTCATGATTAGGTTGCTTAAAATTAATTATATCATTCCTAAGGGAGATGATTTTAGCGGGAGGAAAGTATATGGAAATAAAAGCATCTTTACATTTGTTCCATTAATCAATACTTTTTAGGCAAAGATGAAAACCAAGTTTTAGCAGGATCTCATAGTGAGAACGAAAATAGCTTCAATTTAACCATATCATTATCCATATATTTTTCTTTTGCATATCACACAACTCAAACAAAAGTATTGATGAGATGCGGCATCTTCACTAGGAAGGCCGGGAAAATTGATCTTCATAACAAGATTCAGCGAAGCGGCATTAATTTCATAAGATTCCGCACTAGGGGGGAGCAATCGGAATACTAATAAAAACATTATTATTAGTATTGGAAAAGTCACACAATTTAGTATTTTTTGAGACATCGTGACAAGGCAAACGATGTAACACATGAGCAAACAAAAGCAAACGAAAAAAGACGAACGGAAGAAGGGCGAATAAAAGGCAAATCTTTTGTTCTTTTCTGAAAACGTTTTAGAAGTGGGGAGAGGAAAATGAGAGCAAATGGCAATAATGTAATGCAAGAGATGAAGAGTTTATGATGGGTACTGGTAGGCTTGATGTAGAACCTCCCCGGCAACAGCGCCAGAAATTCTTCCTGCTACTTCTTGAGCTTGCGTGTGATTTTTTTTCTGAAGAGGAAAGGGTGATGTAGCAAAGTAGAGATAGGTATTTCCCTCAGTTAAGAACCAAGGTATCAATCCAGAAGAAGCACAGCAAGTCTCCAATCTATCCACCTGCACAAACTAACACACACTTGCACTCAACGCGGAAAAAGGGGGTTGTCAATCCTTCACGGTCTCGAACAGAGTGAGATCTAATAGAGATAGGTATAAAAGATTACTAAAACGTAAAGCAAAGTAAAAACAAATAAATTGAAGCAAGCTATTTTGGGTTTTGGTTTATGATCTGAAAATATATGATGGAAAATAGACCCGGGGGCCATAGGTTTCACTAGAGGCTTCCTCTTGAAAGGAAAACATACGGTGGGTGAACAAATTAGTCGAGCAATTATGTAGAAAGCACAAAGTTATGATGATAATCTAAGCAATGATATGAATATAGGCATCACGTCCGTGTCAAGTAGACCGAAACAATTCTGCATCTACTAATTACTCACACATCGACCGACTCCTGCCTGCATCTAGAGTATTAAGTTATAGAACAGAGCAACGCTTTAAGTAAGATGACATGATGTAGAGGGATAAACTCAAGCAATTGATGAAACCCCCATCTTTACCCTTGATGGCAACAATACAATACATGCCTCGCTACCCCTACTATGTCACTGGGTGAGGACACCGCAGATTGAACCCAAAACTAAGCACCTTCTCCATTGCAAGAAAAAACCAATCTAGTTGGCCAAACCAAACTGATAATTCGAAGAGAAATACAAAGATATTTAATCATGCATAAAAGAGTTCGGAAAAGACTCAAATAATATTCATAGATAATCTGATCATAAATCCACAATTCGGATCTCGACACAAACACACCACAAAAGAATATACATCAGATAGATCTCCAAGAACATCGAGGAGAAGAAATTGTATTGAAGATCAAAGAGAGAGAAGAAAGCCATCTAGCTACTAGCTATGGACCCATAGTTCTGTGGTAAACTACTCATGCTTCATCGGAAGGGCAGCAAGGTTGATGTAGAGGCCCTCCGTGATCGAATCCCTCCGGCAGGGTGCCGGAAAAGGCCCCAAGATGGGATCTCACGTGAACAGAGGCTTGAGACGGTGAAAAAGTATTTTGGTGGACGCTTCTGTTGGTTTGGGAATATTTGGGATTTTATAGAGCAAGAATTAGGGTTGGGTGACTCCCAAGGTGCCAACAAGCCAGGGAGGCGCCCCCCTAGGGCGCGGCCTGAGGGCTGTGGGTCCCCGGGACTTTCTGGCCCCCTCTCCAAGCTCCGTGGATCTCTTTGGTCCAAGAAAAATCATCATAAAGTTTTTATTCTGTTTGGACTCGTTTGATATTCCTTTCTGTAAAACTCAAAAACAAGGAAAACAGAAATGGCACTGGGCCCTAGGTTATAGGGTAGTCCAAAAAAATATAAAATAGCATATTATGCATATAAAACATCCAACAACAGATAATATAATAGCATGGAACAATAAAAAATTATAGATACGTTGGAGACGTATCAAGCATCCCCAAAACTTAATCTCTACTCGTCTCGAGGAGGTAAATGATAAAAATAGAATTTTTTATGTGGAATGCTACCTAAATATTTATCCATTAATCTTCTTTATTGTGGCATGAATATTAAGATCCATAAGATTCAAAACAAAAGTTTAATATTGACATAAAAACAATAATACTTCAAGCATACTAATAAAGCAATCGTGTCTTCTCAAAATAACATGGCCAAGAAAGTATCCCTCACAAAAATCATATAGTCTGGCTATGCCATCTTCATCAATAAAGTATTTTATCATGCACAACCCCGATGACAAGCCAAGCAATTGTTTCATAATTTTGGTGTTCTCAAACTTTTTCACTTTCACGCAATACATGAGCGTGAGCCATGGATATAGCACTATAGGTGGAAAGAATATGGGTGGTTGTGGAAGAAGACAAAAGAAGGAGAAAGTCTCACATCAACTAGGCATATTAACGGGCTATGGAGATGCCCATCAATAGATATCAATGTGAGTGAGTAGGGATTGCCATGCAACGGATGCATTAGAGCTATAAGTGTAGCAAGCTCAAAAAAAAAACTAAGTGGGTGTGCATCCAACTCGCTTGCTCACGAAGACCTAGGGCAAATTGAGGAAGCCCATCATTGGAATATACAAGCCAAATTCTATAATGAAAAATTCCACAGTATATGAAAGGGACAAAATAGGAGACTCTTATCATGAAGATCATGGTGCTACTTGAAGCACAAGTGTGGAAAAAGGTAGTAACATTGTCCCTTCTCTCTTTTCTCTTTTTTTATTTGGGCTTCTTGGCCTCTTTTATTTTTTGTGTAAAGTCTGGAGACTCATCCCAACTTGTGAGGGAATCATAGCTTCCATCATCCTTTCCTACATGGGACAATGCCCTAATAATGATGATCATCACACTTTTATTTACTTACAACTCAAGAATTACAACTCGATACTAGAACAAGATATGAATCTATATGAATGCCTCCGGTGGTGTACCGGGATGTGCAATGATCAAGAGTGACATGTATAAAAAAATTATGAAAGGTGGCCTTGCCACAAATACTATGCCAACTACATGATCATGCAAAGCAATATGACAATGATGGTGCGTGTCATAATGAAACGGAACGGTGGAAGTTGCATGGAAATATATCTCGGAATGGCTATGGAAATGCCATAATAGGTAGGTATGGTGGCTGTTTTGAGGAAGGTAAATGGTGGGTTTAATAAACCGGCGAGAATTGCGCGGTACTAGAGAGGCTAGCAATGGTGGAAGGGTGAGAGTGCGTATAATCCATGGACTCAACATTAGTCATAAAGAACTCACATACTTATTGCAAAAAATTATTAGCTATCGAAACAAAGTACTACACGCATGCTCCTAGGGGGATAGATTGATAGGAAAATACCATCGCTCATCCCCGACCGCCACTCATAAGGAAGACAATCAAAAAATAAATCATGCTCCGACTTCAGCACATAACGGTTCACCATACGTGCATGCTACGGGAATCACAAACTTTAACACAAGTATTTCTACCAATCCACAATTACTCACTAGCATGACTCTAATATCACCATCTTTATATCTCAAAACAAATGCAAGGAATCAAACTTCTCATAGTATTCAACACTCTTTATATGAAAGTTTTTATTATATCCCTCTTGGATGCCCATCATATTAGGAATAAATTCATAACCTAAGAAATTTACCATGCTTTTTAGAGACTCTCAAAATAATATAAGTGAAGCATGATAGTTCAACAATTTCTATAAAATAAAGCCACCGCCATGCTCTAAAAAGATATAAGTGAAGCACTAGAGCAAACTGCCTAACTCAAAAGATATAAGTGAAGCACATAGAGTATTCTAATAAATTCACGATTCATGTGTGTCCCTCTCAAAAGATGTGTACAGCAAGGATGATTGTGGCAAACTAAAAAGCAAATACATATATCATACAAGACGCTCCAAGCAAAACACATATCATGTGGTGAATAAAAATATAGCCTCAAGTAAATTTACCGATGGACGAAGACAAAAGAGGGGATGCCATCCGGGGCATCCCCAAGCTTAAATGCCTGGTTGTCCTTGAATATTACCTTGGGGTGCCTTGGGCATCCCCAATCTTAGGCTCTTGCCACTCCTTATTCCGTTGTCCACCAAATCTTTACCCAAAACTTGAAAACTTCACAACAGAAAACTCAACAGAAAAACTCATAAGATCCGTTAGTATAATAAAATAAATCACCACTTTACGTACTGTTGTGAACTCATTATTTATTTATATTGGTTTAATATATACTGTATTCCAACTTATCCATGGTTCATACCCCCCGATACTACCCATAGATTCATCAAAATAAGCAAACAACACATAGAAAACAGAATCTGTCAAAAACAGAACAGTCTGTAGTAATCTGGAAAATACGTATACTTATGTAACTCCAAAAATTCTTAAAAATTAGGGAAACCTGGGAAATTTGTATATAAATCTTGTGTTAAAAATTCAGATCAAAATCACGTTTCTGTGATTTTTTGAATTTTTGGTAATGAGCGCAAAAGTTTCTGTTTTTCAGCAAGATCAAATCAACTATCACCGTAGACCATCCCAAAAGTCTTACTTGGCTCAAACACTAATTAAAACACCAAAACACAATTAATACAGAGGTAATAATTTGTATTTATTGCAAAACAGAACCAAAATCAAAAAACATAAAAATAAAATTGGGTTGCCCCCCAACAAGCGCTATTGTTTAACGCCCCTAGCTAGGCATAAAACATAGATCTAGGTATTGTCATCTTTGGTATGCAAACCATAAGTAGCCCTCATAATAGATTCATATGGAAACTTAATTTTCTTTCTTGGGAAGTGTTCCATGCCCTTCCTTAATGGAAATTGAAATCTAATGTTTCCTTCTTTCATATCAATAATTGCACCAATCATTCTAAGGAATGGTCTACCAAGAATAATAGGACATGTAGGATTGCAATCTATATCAAGCACAATAAAATCTACGGGCACATAATTCCTGTTTGCAACAATAAGAACATCATTGATCCTTCCCATAGGTTTCTTAATAGTGGAATCCGCTAGATGCAAATTTAAAGAACAATCATCAAATTCACGGAAACCTAGCACATCACATAAAGTTTTTGGAATCGTGGAAATGCTAGCACCCAAATCACACAAAGCATGGCACTCATAATCTTTAATTTTAATCTCAATAGTAGGTTCCTACTCATTATAAAGCTTTCTAGGAATAGAAACTTCCAACTCAAGTTTTTCTTCAAAAGATTTCATCATAGCATCAATGATATGTTTAGTAAAAGCTTTATTTTGATTGTAAGCATGAGGAGAATTCAACATGGATTGCAACAAGGAAATACAATATATCAATGAACAATTATCATAATTAAAGTCCTTGAAATCCAAAAGAGTGGGTTCATCGCTACTTAAAGTTTTGACCTCTCCAATCCCACTTTTATCAATTTTTGCATTAAGATCTTTAAACTCCGAATCATTGGGACACCTTCTAGCTAAAGTTGACTCATCTCCAGTCCCATCTTTATTAAGATTTATATTAGAAAAAAAAGATTCAATAGGAGTCACACCAATCACTTTAAGATCATCATTATTCTCACAAAAACTAGAAGAACACGCTTTTACAAACCAATCTCGCTTAGGACGCATCCTAGCGGTTCTTTCTTTACACTCATCAATAGAAATTTTAATAGCTTTCAGAGATTCATTAATATCATGCTTGGGTGGCATAGATCTAATTTTCAAAGAATCAATCTCAAGAGAAATTCTATCAATGTTCCTAGCCAAATCATCAATCTTGAGCAATTTTTCTTCAACCATAGCATTGAAATTCTTTTGAGAATTAATGAAATCTTTAATATTATTCTCAAGATAAGAGGGTATTTTATTATAATTTCCATAAGAATTGTTGTAGGAATTACCATAATTATAGAGGAATTAGTAGGAAACGACCTAGGGTTGAAATTACCTCTATAAGCGTTATTACCAAAATTGTTCCTACCAACAAAATTCACATCCATAGATTCATTATTATTCTCAATAAAAGTGGACCAAGGCATATCATTAGGATCAATTGGAGCACTCTTACTAGCAAACAATTTCATAAGTTCATCCATCTTTCCACTCAAAGTATTAATTTCTTCAATCGCATGCACTTTTTTACTAGTGGAAGATCTGTCGATATGCCATTGAGAATAATTTGCCATAATATTATCTAGGAGTTTAGTAGCTTCTCCTAATATAATTTCCATAAAAGTACCACCCGCGGCGGAATCTAAAACTTTTCTAGATGCAAAATTCAATCCGGCGTAAATTTTTTGTATGAACATCCATAAACTTAAACCATGAGTAGGGCAATTTCTTATTATCAATTTCATCCTCTCCCGAGATTGTGCAACATGTTCATGATTAGGTTGCTTAAAATTAATTATATCATTCCTAAGGGAGATGATTTTAGCGGGAGGAAAGTATATGGAAATAAAAGCATCTTTACATTTGTTCCATTAATCAATACTATTTTTAGGCAAAGATGAAAACCAAGTTTTAGCAGGATCTCATAGTGAGAACGAAAATAGCTTCAATTTAACAATATCATTATCCATATATTTTTTCTTTTGCATATCACACAACTCAACAAAAGTATTGATGAGATGCGGCATCTTCACTAGGAAGGCCGGAAAATTGATCTTTCATAACAAGATTCAGCGAAGCGGCATTAATTTCATAAGATTCCGCACTAGTGGCGGGAGCAATCGGAATACTAATAAAAACATTATTATTAGTATTGGAAAAGTCACACAATTTAGTATTTTCTTGAGACATCGTGACAAGGCAAACGATGTAACACATGAGCAAACAAAAAGCAAACGAAAAAGACGAACGGAAGAAGGGCGAATAAAAAGGCAAATCTTTTTGTTCTTTTCTGAAAACGTTTTAGAAGTGGGGGAGAGGAAAATGAGAGGCAAATGGCAAATAATGTAATGCAAGAGATGAGAGTTTATGATGGGTACTTGGTAGGCTTGATGTAGAACCTCCCCGGCAACAGCGCCAGAAATTCTTCCTGCTACTTCTTGAGCTTGCGTTGATTTTTTCCTTGAAGAGGAAAGGGTGATGTAGCAAAGTAGAGATAGGTATTTCCCTCAGTTAAGAACCAAGGTATCAATCCAGAAGAAGGCACAAGCAAGTCTCCAATCTATCCACCTGCACAAACTAACAAACACTTGCACTCAACGCGAAAAAGGGGGTTGTCAATCCCTTCACGGTCTCGAACAAGAGTGAGATCTAATAGAGATAGGTATAAAAGATTACTAAAACGTAAAGCAAAGTAAAAACAAATAAATTGAAGCAAGCTATTTTTGGGTTTTTGGTTTATAGATCTGAAAATATATGATGGAAAATAGACCCGGGGGCCATAGGTTTCACTAGAGGCTTCTCTCTTGAAAGAAAACATACGGTGGGTGAACAAATTACTGTCGAGCAATTGATAGAAAAGCACAAAGTTATGATGATATCTAAGGCAATGATTATGAATATAGGCATCACGTCCGTGTCAAGTAGACCGAAACAATTCTGCATCTACTACTATTACTCCACACATCGACCGACTCCTGCCTGCATCTAGAGTATTAAGTTCATAAGAACAGAGCAACGCTTTAAGTAAGATGACATGATGTAGAGGGATAAACTCAAGCAATATGATGAAAACCCCATCTTTTTACCCTTGATGGCAACAATACAATACATGCCTCGCTACCCCTACTATGTCACTGGGTGAGGACACCGCAAGATTGAACCCAAAACTAAGCACCTCTCCCATTGCAAGAAAAACCAATCTAGTTGGCCAAACCAAACTGATAATTCGAAGAGAAATACAAAGATATTTAATCATGCATAAAAGAGTTCGGAAAAGACTCAAATAATATTCATAGATAATCTGATCATAAATCCACAATTCATCGGATCTCGACAAACACACCACAAAAGAATATTACATCAGATAGATCTCCAAGAACATCGAGGAGAACATTGTATTGAAGATCAAAGAGAGAGAAGAAGCCATCTAGCTACTAGCTATGGACCCATAGTTCTGTGGTAAACTACTCATGCTTCATCGGAAGGGCAGCAAGGTTGATGTAGAGGCCCTCCGTGATCGAATCCCCCTCCGGCAGGGTGCCGGAAAAGGCCCCAAGATGGGATCTCACGTGAACAGAGGCTTGAGACGGTGAAAAAGTATTTTGGTGGACGCTTCTGTTGGTTTGGGAATATTTGGGATTTTATAGAGCAAGAATTAGGGTTGGGTGACTCCCAAGGTGCCAACAAGCCAGGGAGGCGCCCCCCTAGGGCGCGGCCTGAGGGCTTGTGGGTCCCTCGGGACTCTTCTGGCCCCCTCTCCAAGCTCCGTGGATCTCTTCTGGTCCAAGAAAAATCATCATAAAGTTTTATTCTGTTTGGACTCTGTTTGATATTCCTTTTCTGTAAAACTCAAAAACAAGGAAAACAGAAACTGGCACTGGGCTCTAGGTTAATAGGTTAGTCCCAAAAAAAATATAAAATAGCATATTAATGCATATAAAACATCCAAAACAGATAATATAATAGCATGGAACAATAAAAAATTATAGATACGTTGGAGACGTATCAAGCATCCCCAAACTTAATTCCTACTCGTCCTCGAGTAGGTAAATGATAAAAATAGAATTTTTTATGTGGAATGCTACCTAAAATATTTATCCATATAATCTTCTTTATTGTGGCATGAATATTAAGATCCATAAGATTCAAAACAAAAGTTTAATATTGACATAAAAACAATAATACTTCAAGCATACTAATAAAGCAATCGTGTCTTCTCAAAATAACATGGCCAAAGAAAGTTATCCCTACAAAATCATATAGTCTGGCTATGCTCCATCTTCATCACATAAAGTATTTTATCATGCACAACCCCGATGACAAGCCAAGCAATTGTTTCATACTTTTGGTGTTCTCAAACTTTTTCAACTTTCACGCAATACATGAGCGTGAGCCATGGATATAGCACTATAGGTGGAATAGAATATGGTGGTTGTGGAGAAGACAAAAAGAAGGAGAAAGTCTCACATCAACTAGGCATATTAACGGGCTATGGAGATGCCCATCAATAGATATCAATGTGAGTGAGTAGGGATTGCCATGCAACGGATGCATTAGAGCTATAAGTGTATGCAAGCTCAAAAAAAAAACTAAGTGGGTGTGCATCCAACTCGCTTGCTCACGAAGACCTAGGGCAATTTGAGGAAGCCCATCATTGGAATATACAAGCCAAATTCTATAATGAAAAATTCCCACTAGTATATGAAAGTGACAAAATAGGAGACTCTCTATCATGAAGATCATGGTGCTACTTTGAAGCACAAGTGTGGAAAAAGGTTAGTAACATTGTCCCTTCTCTCTTTTCTCTCATTTTTTTATTTGGGCTTCTTTGGCCTCTTTTATTTTTTGGTAAAGTCTGGAGACTCATCCCAACTTGTGAGGGAATCATAGCTTCCATCATCCTTTCCTCACATGGGACAATGCTCTAATAATGATGATCATCACACTTTTATTTACTTACAACTCAAGAATTACAACTCGATACTAGAACAAGATATGACTCTATATGAATGCCTCCGGCGGTGTACCGGGATATGCAATGATCAAGAGTGACATGTATAAAAAAATTATGAAAGGTGGCCTTGCCACAAATACTATGCCAACTACATGATCATGCAAAGCAATATGACAATGATGGTGCGTGTCATAATAAAACGGAATGGTGGAAGTTGCATGGCAATATATCTCGGAATGGCTATGGAAATGCCATAATAGGTAGGTATGGTGGTTGTTTTGAGGAAGGTAAATGGTGGGTTTAATGCACCGGTGAGAATTGCGCGGTACTAGAGAGGATAGCAATGGTGGAAGGGTGAGAGTGCGTATAATCCATGGACTCAACATTAGTCATAAAGAACTCACATACTTATTGCAAAAAATTATTAGCTATCGAAACAATGTACTACACGCATGCTCCTAGGGGAATAGATTGGTAGGAAAAGACCATCGCCTGTCCCCGACCGCCCCTCATACGGAAGACAATCAAAACATAAATCTTGCTCCGACTTCATCACATAAAGATGTCGGGGAAACGACACCTATGGGATCGAGTGGACCCCTTCTACGGTTTGGCAGGGAAGAGGAATGCGCAAAGAGCAGATCTAACGATCAACACGAGGGATTTTTACCCAGGTTCGGGCCGCTGAGATGCATAAAACCCTAGTCCTGCTTGTAGTGTATTGAGTGTTCTTGAGCTTCGGCTAGTTGCTACGCATGCAAACTGGGCCGGAAAGTCCAAAAAAGTCCCCTCCTGTATCACCTTGGGCCTCCTTTTATATCAAGGGGCTACCACAGTGGCGTGCAGGCATACAGGAGGTGTAAAGTAGCTACAGTGTACATGCTTATCACTGGCGTCTTAGGACAAGCGCATTAAATGCGCTGTTTACGTGTCCCTAACTTTATCGGGGACGCAAACAGAGCTCGTCCCGTCCGTCGCCGCCTCACCCCGTCTTGACACGCACCCAAGATGACGAGGCATGCAAATGCCAAGCTGACTGGCTAGCCGCTGCGCTGGAGCGATGGCAGGATCTTCACGAAGATCTGCATGCCACCACGCAGGTGCTTGCCAGGCTGGCAGGCTAGTCGCTGTGCTGGAGCGGTGGCAGGGCGGCGGAACCTTGCTGTGTGCGAGCCTTGCCGCGGCCTCGCAAACGTCCCCAACAAGAATCTTGCCGGGGCCTTGCAAACGTCCCTGGCAAGAGCCTTGCTGGGAACTTGCCTTCTGTTCTTCACAAAGATCTGCATGCCACCATGCAGGCGCCCCTGGATCTTGGTCTTGACATTGTCGATGGTGTCAGAGCTCTCAACCTCAAGGGTGGTGGTCTTGCTGAGTCTTCGCAAACCATCCCGGCATGGAGCTTGCCGGGGCTCGCAAACCACCCCGGCAAGAATCTCGCCGGGGGCTCAGCTTGTCTTCTGCTCTCTGATTACTGGCTCGGATGCCGTCTTGGTCGTCTTGCATTTTGCCTCCAGCTGTCCCCGTCAAGCCTTGCCGCGGGCGCGGCTGCAACTGCCCGTGCACAAGTAAGGGGTACCAAAAGGGCCCAAACTTTAGTACACCGACAGGAGCCCCCGGGCCTGGGCCACACATGCGGGCACGACGCGTTGTTGGGCTAGGCCCAAACAGTGCGCGGGCACATGTGGCAGGGGTTTACTGCTGTAATCATCTCGTCTGCTGCGCTTCCCCACGATCGGCATTGAGTGCGCGATGTGGGGTGCGTGCGCGGAACGGTCGCAGCAGCAGCACACCTACGAAAATGCCTTCACATTGGATAGTAAAGAGGCAGCCTCGCACCTTCCCCATAAAAAGAGGAATCTGCAGAGGCACTGCTCATTTACCCCCTTCGCCCTTTTCAATCTAGGAACTGTCGTCGTCTTCCTCCTTGTGCCAAACCAGAGCTTCCTCATCCATCCGCCGCCCCCCTGCGTTCCCACCATCCTCGACCTCCCGCTCCTCTCCAGTCTCTTATGGCGCCCAAAGCGAGCAAGGGCAAGGGAGCGTCCAAGGCGAGCGAGGGGGAAGAGGTGCCGGAGAGCGAGTTGGTGAAGATGCGGAAGGAGAACATTGTCTTCGCTCCGACGCTCGATGCGCGCGCTCTGAAGGAGCGGTATCTGTGTATGTGGGGGAGAGCGATGACGGGGCATCCTGCTACCCGCGTCATCCCAGCTTCTTGTGCCGAGCCTGCCCTAGATAAATTCTCTTTCTTCGTCGATTACTTCTACTGCGGGCTCTGTCCCCCATTTTTGGATTTCTTCAATGACAACATGTACACATTCGGCTTCCATATCTTGGATTTCACGCCAAATGCTGTGGCATGTATGGCCACCTTCGCCCACCTCTGTGAGAACTTCTTCGGGGTGGTCCCCATCACGGCCCTCTTTCGCCATTATTTCGTTCCCCGCATCCAGCCCGGAGGGGCCCTTTCCGGCTGCGTCACGTGGATCCCAAGGGTACTGGCCAAGAGGACGTACCCGAATGGGGTCCACAAGGAGAAGTGGGACGAATGGCGGGGCAAGTGGTGCTGGATCGTGGAGAAGGACCCGCAGCCGTTTTGTATGCCCCGGCAGACGAAACTGGTCCGTGGCGGCAATTGGGGTGACCTCGACCCTCAAGACGGGAAGCTCACAGTTGCAACCACCAGGATCCATCGCCTCAAGGCTGCTGAGCTCACAATCGAGATGATTGGGGCCGACTTCCTCCGCCGCCGCATCGCCCCTCTGCAGAACAAGGGAAGGCCAGCTTGGGAGTACCAGAACGCGGTAGACATCATGAGGCTGCGCCCCGGCCTGAACAAGAACATGACGGTCATGCAGCATGCGGCTCTCTGCCAAAAGCTGTTCCACCTCAAGGCTGACAAGACCGACAAGGCCGATAAGACTGAAAAGGCCAACAAGCCGCTCAAGTTGCCGGCGGGCGTGATCCCTTTGTGAAACAACTCCGCCCTGTCTCAATCATCACCATGATGCCGGTGTTCAACGCCCATGCCCTTTATCAGGCCTGGGCCGAGCCAGGCGCGGAGCGGGTGCAAGAGTTCTTCGACAACTTGTCGGAGAGGGCCATCTGGGAAGAAACGCAGCTCATCCGCCCCACCACCGATGAAGAGGTGGCGTACATTGCCAGCAGGGTGGAAGAGGCAGCCCTTGCCAAGGAGGCCGGCAGCGTTGGCTTTGTGGAAGACGAAGCCAGCGCAGAGGAGGATTTTGCGGAGCGGGGGGAGCCTGCTGGGGAACACAGCGGCACCGCTGCCGGGGGCCCTTCTGCCGAGGAGACGGCTGAAGAGGCGGCTGAAGAGGCAGCTGAAGAGGAGCCGCACGAGGAGCCCCCAGTCCCGGGGAAGAAGAAATGTGTCCTCCGGCGGGTTGGCTCTGTCGAGCCAGTCCGCTAAGCCTCCTCATGCGAAGAGGTCCGCGTCAAGGGGGCGGCCGGCAAGGCTGCGCAGCGACAAGAGGTCCAGCCGCAACGTGTGCGCCAGACGAGGCACGCGACCGCGGCAGCAAAGGAAACAACAGCCACCGTCTCTGCCACGGCCAAGCGGCCCAGGTCTCCATCTTACCCCCCCTCGCACGGACACCATACTGGAGGCCGACTTTGACCTTTCCTCCTTCAGCCCGAGGAGGGAGAAGAGGCCAGAAGAAGAAGATGAGTAAGTGCCTTACTGCTTTCTTCATCTCCTGAGTCCCTGTTTTGCTACCTTATCTTATTTGATCTTATTTTGGCCTGTCCCCATAGAGACACGGAAACGTTGGCGCAGAGGACGGCGAAGAAGGCCAAGACCTCGACGGGCGACGAGCCCCCGGCAAGCACCTCAGGTGCGTCGGAGATGATCACGATCATCCCGGATCCCAACCCACGACGCAGCCCCCGACTCAGCCCCCAGCGTGAGTCCGTTACTCATTTCCTGCTGGCGGGTGTTGGGGTGTGTATCTTTGTTGTTGATCTTGCCAGATTTGCAGGAGAAGAATAGCAACAAGGAGAGCTACTGAGAGCCGACCCTGACATGCCGCCTCCATCAACCACACCGCCCAGGGATGGATCCCTGGCAAGGGCTCCCACCGACGAGCCCATTCGCGTGGAGGAAGGGCCGACAACCACGGGTGCCGGCAATCCCATACCGGTAACGAATGTTGCCGGGGAAGGAACCACCTCCCAGGTGCTTGTCACAGGTATGCCGCTTGCTTTCGGGCACTTGTCACCCTTCCTGCATGATCTTTCTCTCTTCTCTTTCTGCCTTGAACTTCAATCTTGGTTTCATCTTGTTTCTCCTCCTTGGCTTTCAGATCTTCCCTTGGTGGATCAGATGGATGTTGACGCCACCATCGAGGAGACTGCCAAGGATGCTGCCGCCGAAGCCGCCAAAGTCGCTGCCGACGAGGCCGCCAAGGACGGGCATGAAGAGGCCGCCAAGGGGTCTGCCGGGGAGGCCGGCAAGGAGACCAGCGACCGAATTGACGGCATTCCTGCCGCAGGAGCGCCTGGCGCTGCATCGGTCCCGGAGCCCCCAGTTGCCGGGGAGACGGTGGTCGAGGACCAACCGTCGACATCCGAAGCCCCCCCTCAAGCAGATACCTGAAGATTGGCGACAATCTGTTCGTCAGCATCCCGGGGACGGCAAGCACCAAAGTGCCAACCGAGGGGGAGGCTTTCGACGAAGAAGTCATCGCCGCCGCCGGGCTCAAGGTTGTCGACGAGCCAAGCGCCATCAGCAACGGATCCAAAGAAGACCAGCTCCTCCAGGCCATGAGCGACAACTTCCAGAAGCTCCAGGCGCTCCATCGTGCCCGTAAGGAGAAACTAGACTCCAGGGTAGCGGTTGTCGACGCGGCAGAGGCAGACTTCCAAAAGCGTGTCGAGCAGATGCAGGTCTGGTTCACCGAGGCCCGACAAGAGCTGAGGACTGGCCAGGAGCAGCTAGGCCAGCGTTGGGACGAGCTCCTTCTGAAGCAGTCCGATATTGAGAAGGCACAGGAGGAGGCCGCTCAAGAGGCCGTCAAGGAAGACGCCCAACTAAGGGAGCGCCGCATCCTGCTCGATGCTCAGGAAGAAGACCTTGTCGCTCGTGAGGAGGCACTTGCCGCCAAGCTCCGCGGCAAGGATGAGGAGATCGAGAAGCTTGTCGCACAGCGGACCCAAGGGCTGGAGCAGGAGCACAAGAAAGCGCTTGACGCTTTGGTCCTGGACCATGCCGGCAAGCTGAAGGAAGCCGTCGATGCCACCGAAGCTGCAGAGGCCGCCAAGAATGAGCTGGCCAGCAAGGTGGAGAAACTGGAGGCGGATCTGGAGAAGCACGGCAAGGAGATCTCGACGCTCAAAGACAACAGAGATAAAACTCTCTATGACTTGGCGGAGATGCAAACTGCCATATCCGAAAAGACCCAGAAACTCTCCTCTGCCAATGAATCCATTGCTGATCTGGAGTTGAAGCTAACCACGCTGAAGGAGTCCCTTGAGAGCAGCAGGACTCATGAGAAGACCCTAGCTAAGGACCTCCAGGAGGAGAAGCAACTGCTTGAGAGCGCTGCTGCCACCTATAATGACTATGAGAAAGGCGTGAAGATCTGGACTGAGCGCCTTGTCGATGTCGCAGAGAGGCTCACAACACAACTGTCCACCATGGGTCTGTCGACTTTTAGGTATTCCCACGAGGAGAGGGTAACTACAAGCGCCAGACTGACCATGTTCTTTGAGGTTGTCCTTGATGCCCTGAAGCTGCTCCACTCTAGCCAAGCAACCCAGCTGGCCAATGAATCCCGCAAGCTTTGCCGGGGCGTCCTTCTCAAGGTGCTCACCAAGGTGGCATACAGGAACCCTGGCCTCAACCTCACCAACATGCTTGACAGCTTGCCGGAGGATGCAGACCGCAAGGCACTTGAAGAGCTCATCGCGCCCATCGTCGACATGGTTGACCAAGTCAAGAGGGTGGAAGGCCAGCGCCGGGACTAGCCGCTTCGCTTCTCCTTGCCGCTATGAACTCGTGCCCAAGATAATTTATCTTAAGTTAGAACTACGGCAACCATTGATGTAATATAACTTGCTATGTTTTGGATTGAATGCATGCTATCTTTCTCATCTGATCTCTCTTTGTATGGCATACACCCTACGCTTTATTGGGAAAAACTTGCCGGTGCGCGCACCCTTGCCGCGAGCGCTTTGAGGAACGGATCCTTAGCAACCTGCTGGGGGTATCGCTGCCGGCAAGATACCTTGCCGTTCTTAGCGCAGCCACTTGAACTGTTGAGCGGACTCGAAACAGAGCAAGGGCGCAACCAATCCTGACAAAGTTCCTTCGCGTGCAGGTTTTCCATAGAAGAATCGAAATCGTTCGAGGAAAATAACCTCATATTTAAAAGAAATTCACTCAAGGTTTCACAACTTAGCTTTTTTGCTGTTGTACTCTTTCCCGCAAGATGCCACTTCGAACGTCGCCTGCTGGCGTCCACACTCTCTATCCCCTCCGGCAAACTTGTATGCGAGGGAACCTTCTGTCCTTTGAGAAAAAGAAAGAAGAGAAAATAGGAACATGGAATGGCGGTTCATCAGTACTTGCTGGAAATGAACATAGTACAATATCCTGGACAGGCATGCATATAAATAAACATGGAAATCAACAAGAACTGTACATACTTAAACTTATTCAACTGCGCACAGGGTCTGCGCCTGGCTTTGTACATAGGGTTATATGCCTTGCCAGCAAGGCTAGTACAAAAGGGGGTTGCCGGGGGTCCCGGCAACCGCGCCTCATGGGTAAAACTTGCGAAGATGTTCGATATTCCAGGAGTTGCTCACTGGAATGCCATCTTCGGTCTCCAGGCGGACTGCGCCGGGCCTGGTGACTCGTATTACCCGATAAGGGCCTTCCCACTTTGGCGTCAACTTATTGGAATTCTTGGCGGACTGAACGCGCCGAAGAACAAGGTCGCCTTCCTCAAGGCTTCGGGCATGAACCTTGCGGTTGTGGTAGCGGCGCAAGGCTTGCTGGTAGCGCGCGGCTCGCACAACAGCCTGAAGACGATCTTCCTCAAGGAGCGTAGCATCATCTTGCTGCAACTGCTCTTGCTCAAGCTCATCATAAGCGAGCACTCGAGGGGACCCGTATATGAGTTCTGTGGGGAGAACTACTTCCGCCCCGTATACCAGGGAGAAAGGTGTCTGGCCAGTGGCTCGATTTGGTGTCATCCTGATTGACCAAAGAACCGCCGGCAACCCATCAATCCAGCGCCTTCCGCACTTGTGCAGCCTGTCGAAAGTTCTCGTCTTGAGACCCCGCAGCACCTCAGCATTTGCCCTTTCCGCCTGGCCATTGCTTCTTGGATGGGCAACAGAAGCAAAACAGATTTTGCTGCCAAGGTCTTGGATATACTACATGAAGGTGCGGCTCGTGAACTGTGTGCCGTTGTCGGTGATGACTCTGTTTGGCACACCAAAACGGCAAACTAATCCTTGTAAGAACTTGACGGCTGACTGTGCTGTCACCTTTCTCACTGCTTCCACTTCCGGCCACTTTGTGAACTTGTCGATTGCGACGTACAAGTACTCGAAGCCCCCAACAGCACGGGGAAAGGGGCCCAATATGTCAAACCCCCAGACCGAAAATGGCCAGGAAAGAGGGATCGTCTGAAGAGCTTGGGCTGGCTGATGAAGTTTCTTCGAATGGAACTGGCACGCTTCACACTTGATTACTAGTGCAGTTGCATCCTGGAGGGCAGTGGGCCAAAAGAAACCTTGCCAGAATGCCTTGCCGGCAAGAGCTCTTGATCCTATGTGAGAGGCACATATGCCTCCATGTATCTCTGCCAACAGCTCCAGTCCGTCCTCCTAAGGAATGCACTTCAATTTCACGCCGTTCGGTCTTTTTCTGTACAGGACATCGTCCAAAAACTGGTACATGTTAGACCAATGGGCTACTTTCTCCGCTACTTCCTATTCCTCGGGGAGTTCCCCTGTTTGGAGGAACTGAACGATGTGCTATGCCCATGCTGGAGCTTGGGGCTCGACGGCAAGGACTAAAGGCGTGTCTTCTGCCATGGGAGCAGTTGTCTCTACGGCAAGGGCTTGAGGCCCTGCCGGAGCCCGTCGCCCCCGGCAAGCTTGGCGTCGTCCCCGGCAACTTCCTTGCCGGCGGCTCCTGGGAGCTCGGCGGGAAAGTACTTGCCGGGGCTCAACTTCCTTCACTTATTCTGTCCTGCCGATGATTCAACGGATGGCTGAGTTAGTTGGAGCACAAAAGTTCCTGGTTCCACAGGTAACTTGAGGGCAGCACGTTTTGACAGGTCGTCAGCAATGCTGTTCTCTGCTCGAGGAACATGCTCTGCTTGCAGACCGTCAAAACGCTCCTCCAACTTCCTCACTTCATCTACGTAAGCTTCCATCAACGGGCTCTGATAATCTTTGTTAACCTGCTTGACGACAAGCTGCGAATCACCTCTGACGATGAGCTTCGTAATTCCAAGGTCTGCCGCGATCCTGAGATCGGCAAGCAGTCCCTCATACTCCGCAGTGTTGTTTGTTGATCTCTCCCGAGGAAAGTGCATCTGGACCACATACTTGAGGTGCTCTCCGGTGGGTGCGATAAGTAGCACACCAGCACCGGCGCCTTGCAGCGAGAAAGCCCCATCAAAGTACATAATCCAGTCGCGGCTCGTTTCCTTGCCGGGGAGAGTGGTCTCTTGAATTTCCTCGTCAGACGTTGAGGTCCATTCTGCAATGAATTCCGCAAGACTCTACTCTGAATCATTGAAGTGCTTTCAAACCTGAGACCAAAGCTTGACAGTTCCAACGCCCACTCCACAATCCTTCTAGTTGCATCTGGGTTGTGCAAGATCCGTTGCAACAGGATGCGAGTGATGACGGTGATCTCATGTGCCTGAAAGTAGTGGCGCAGCTTCCTCGAGGCCATAAGAAGGCTAAAGAGCAACTTCTGCACACCAGAGTATCTTGATCTAGCCCCCTGCAAAATGGAGCTGACAAAATAAACTGGGTGCTGCACCATCTTCTTCTTCTGTGTCACTCCATTTGCTTGCGCAGATCCCGCCTTGCCGGCACCAGACTCTGTCGGGGGCCCTGCCTTGCCGGCACCAGATCCTGCCGGGGGTCTTGCCTTGCCGGCACCAGACCCTGCCGGGGAGAGCTCCGGCTCGTCATCTTACGGTCTTGCCACTACCGTTGCTTCTGCATCAACTTCTCTCTGCGCCACTAGCGCAGCACTGACCACTTGATTCGTTGCCGCTAGATACAGCAACAACGGCTCTTGTGGCTTAGGCGCGACTAGTGTTGGCATAGAGGAGAGGTACCTCTTCAAATCTTGCAGCGCTGCCTCCGCTTGCAGAGTCCATTTCATTGGACCTGCCTTTTTCAAGATCTTGAAAAAGGGTAGGTCAGCAGATTTGGAGATGAACCTGCTTAAAGCAGCAACACAGCCAGCAAGTCGACGTACATCTTTGACTCGTCTTGGTGCTTCAATCTGCTCAATCGCCTTGATCTTGTCGGGGTTCGCCTCGATCCCACGCTGAGACACAAAGAACCCGAGAAGCTTGCCGGATGGGACGCCAAACACACACTTCTCAGGATTGAGCTTAAGATTGATATTGCACAAATTTGCAAATGTTTCTTCTAGATCTTGTATCAGTGTCGCCTTGTCCTTGGTTTTGACCACTATGTCATCCATATAAGCTTCCATATTTCTATGTAGCTGGGGCTCAAAACCGATCTGGACTGCTCTGGCAAACGTTGAACCAGCGCTTTTCAACCCGAAAGGCATTCGTATAAAACAATACGTACCACATGGGGTGATAAACACGGTCTTATCTTCATCTTCCTTTGTCATGAAGATTTGATGGTACCCTGAGTAGGCGTCAAGGAATGACAGCAAGTCGCACCCGGCAGTGGAGTCCACGATCTGGTCGATGCGCGGCAAGGGGAAAGGATCCTTTGGACAGGCTTTATTGATGTCTGTATATTCAATGCACAGCCTCCACTTCCCATTCGCCTTGCGCACCACAACCGGATTGGCCAACCACGTTGGGTGGAGCACTCCTCTAACCAAGCCTACCGCTTCCAACTTCCTAATTTCTTCAATGATAAACTCTTGCCGCTCCAAAGCTTGCTTCTTGACCTTCTGCTTGACGGGCCGCACATGAGGACAGATAGCAGGATAGTGCTCAATCACCTCCCTGGGAACGCCGGGAATGTCAGATGCTTGCCATGCAAACACATCAACATTCGCCCGCAGGAAGGCGATGAGCGTGCTTTCCTATTTGCTGTCGAGGGTGGAGCTTATAGTGAAAGCTCCGCCCATGCCGTCCTCCTTGACGGGCACCTTTTAGTCTCTGGTGGGTCTGCCTTGGATTTCTTGCTCTTGCCAGTGGAGCTCTCTGGCACGTCCTCGACAGGAACGCAGCACTCCGAGGAGGCGCGCTTGCCGTAGTGGGCGCAAGAGGTCTTGCCGGTCTTCTTCCCCCCGGGAGCTCCAGTGGCAGGAGCAAGTGCCTTGGCGGCAGGTGCTACAACTGCCTCCCGGTAGAGTTGATCGGCGCAAATAAGCGCGTCTTTCTTGTCGCAGTTGACTGTGATGATGCTCATCGGGCCGGGCATCTTCAATGTGTTGTAGGCGTAATGCGACGCCGCCATAAACTAGGTCAGTGCTGGACGGCCAAGGATCCCGTTATACGGCAACGGGATCTTGGCGACATCAAAAATGATCTTCTCTGTCCTATTGTTCAACTCACCACCAAATGTAACTGGTAGTGTGATCTTACCCTTCGGCTGGCTTCTTCCCGGATTGATCCCTTGAAATGTGCCCGTCTCTTCGAGATCTCCGTCGGGAATTTGTAACCTCTTGATCACCTTGGGCGAGATCAAGTTCAGACCGGCCCCACCGTCAACTAGCATTTTTGTCACCTTGAGGTTGCGAATTGTTGGGGAAACCAACAATGGCAAACACCCGACCGTGGTTGTGCGATCAGGGTGATCCTCGGCGTAAAAAATGATAGGCGTGTGGGACCATTTCAGTGGCTTCTGGGCATCGATGGACGGCTCTGTCGCATTAATCCCGCGCGCCCACTGTTTAAGTTGGCGGTGAGAAGAATGTAACGAGGAGCCACCATCAATGCACATGGCCTCCATAGCTTTTTGAAACTCATGCTCACTGGAGTCGTCATCGTCTTCGTGGTCATCATCCCCCTCTTTTTTATCGCGGCCTCGAGCAGGCCCTCTTGTTGCTTGTCCTTGCCGCGGCGGCCTCCTCGGCCACCACGCTTCTTGCCGGACCCCTCAGCACCATCCTGGCCCTTCTCCTTGTCTCGCCTTTCATACTTAGCTTTCTACCTTTCCACAAGCTGCTCGACTTGCCGGCAGTTCTGGAGGTCATGGCCCTTGGTGCGATGGATCTTGCAATATTGCTTGTCGGAGCTCTCGGGCTTATCGGCAGCCACCAAGGCCTGGCAGGCGGCGCACCCAGCAACCTCCTTGCTGGGGTCATCAACCTTGGCCTTCTTGGCGGTGTCGGGGTTGCCGGATTCCTCAACGGCAAGCACGGTCTTGCCCTTGCACTTCCTGTTACGCCGTCGGCCCTTCTTTGCCGGGGCGATGACGTCTTCGTCTTTGGAGTCAGGTCCCGCGCCGGCATCTTCGCCGGGGTACTTCCTTCCTTCTTCAGACCGAGCACATCTGTCGGCCAAAACATAAAGCTCAGCAACATCCGTAATCTTGTTCATCGCCAGCTCTTCACGCATCTTGTGGTTGCGCACATTCGGATGAAATGCGCTGATAACAGCGGCAGGATGAACATCTAGGATGTTGTACTGCACACGGCTGAACCTCTGTATGTATTTGCGCGAGCATTCGCCATCTTTCTGGGGGATGATATGTAAGTCACTTGCCTGGCCAGGAGCTTGCTGGCCTCCAGTAAAGGCGCCACCAAACTCATGGCACAGATCCGACCAAGAAGAGATGGAATCTACTGGCAGGTGCATCAACCACGACCTGATGTTGGGCTTGAGCACCAACGGGAAGTAGTTGGCGAGCATCTTGCCGTCTCGAGCCCCGGCAGCTTGCATCGCAATGGTGTAGATGCTCAGGAACTCGTACGGATGAGTCTTGCCGTCGTATTTCTCCGGGATCTCTGGTTTGAACATGCGGGTAGTGGGCCACTGGAACTGCCGCAGCTCATGGGTAAAAGTTGGACAACCTACCTCGTAAGGCAAGTCACCCTGCTCAGGTTTGTACGCAGTGGGCCCTGCGCGCCTATCGGATTGATGGCGCGCTTCCCGCCGCCGCTCGATGGTAGTTCGAGCGTCTTCTTTGACCCGTTCCCGAAGAACCTGACATTGGTCGCGACGAGCTCGTGGATCAGACGACGCCGTGGACCCATCATCATTGACGACCGTTGCTGTCGTGGTGGAGGGGAGTGCACCGTGGTCGCGGCGCCTCCTTTCTTTCCACCATTGGCACGCGCCGGCTCGGTGGACCGCCGCCGCGAAGGCTCCACCTGCTGCGGCCCATCTCTATTGGCGAGACCGATGAGGCTCTGAATAGCAGCTCTCCATTCCTCTTGCTTCTCCGCAGAGGGAGGGAAATCCAGGAGTAGCTGTGCTCGCGCCAACGCTTCGGCTGGTGTAGGTGGCAGTGACAGGCGCGAATAACGGGAGGTGCTCGGACTTCTAACCATGTTAGAAGGAGCCCCGTCATGGTTCTGCGGCCGTGCGCCGTTTCCACCAGCATCTTGGCGTGCATGCCGGCCCTGTGCATCTCGAGAATGATGCTGAGGGCTCTTTCCGCGGCAACGCTCGGTGTCACCAACGTCGCGACGTTGCTCGTCGCGCACGACCTGGGAGGACCGCGGTGCATGCGCCGGTGGGGGCATCTTGGAGGTCGCCTTCCCACCCTTGGAGGTCCCTGCGCCGCCCGTAGGCAGCACGACTCCGTCCTTGGATCCAGCGGTGCGCGGGTCGTCGTCGCGGCCGCGGACGATGCCGCTCGCCTGGCTTCGGTCGCCAGAGCGTCGTGGATGCTCGAGATCTTCACCGCCACCAGCGTCTACCCCATCGCTCGTCCGTGTTGGCACGGGCAGATCGGCCGCAGACGAACCGATCGCCGTGATCGCCTTCTTCTTGGGAGCCATGGTGATCAAGAAACTGATGCGCTAACTGCTAGATCAGGTTTGCAAAACCTTCTCCCCCTACCTGGCGCGCCAAAGATGTCGGGGAAACAACATCTATGGGATCGAGTGGACCCCTTCTACGGTTTGGCAGGGAAGAGGAATGCACAAAGAGCAGATCTAACGATCAACATGAGGGATTTTTACCCAGGTTCGGGCCGCTGAGAAGCGTAAAACCCTAGTCCTGCTTGTAGTGTATTGAGTGTTCTTGAGCTTCGGCTAGTTGCTACGCATGCAAACTGGGCCGGAAAGTCCAAAAAAGTCCCCTCCTGTATCGCCTTGGGCCTCCTTTTATATCAAGGGGCTACCACAGTGGCGTGCAGGCATACAGGAGGTGTAAAGTAGCTACAGTGTACATGCTTATCACTGGCGTCTTAGGACAAGCGCATTAAATGCGCTGTTTACGTGTCCCTAACTTTATCGGGGACAGAAACAGAGCCCATCCCATTCGTCGCCGCCTCACCCCATCTTGACACGCACCCAAGATGACGAGGCATGCAAATGCCAAGCTGACTGGCTAGCCGCTGCGCTGGAGCGGTGGCAGGATCTTCACGAAGATCTGCATGCCACCACACAGGTGCTTGCCAGGTTGGCAGGCTAGTCGCTGTGCTGGAGCGGTGGCAGGGCAGTGGAACCTTGCTGTGTGCGAGCCTTGTCGCGGCCTCGCAAACGTCCCCGACAAGAATCTTGCCGGGGCCTTGCAAACGTCCCTGGCAAGAGCCTTGCTGGGAACTTGCCTTCTGTTCTTCACAAAGATCTGCATGCCACCATTCAGGCGCCCCTGGATCTTGGTCTTGACATTGTCGATGGTGTCAGAGCTCTCAACCTCAAGGGTGGTGGTCTTGCTGAGGCTTCGCAAACCATCCCGGCACGGAGCTTGCCAGGGCTCACAAACCAGCCCGGCAAGAATCTCGCCGGGGGCTCAGCTTGTCTTCTGCTCTCTGATTACTGGCTCGGATATCGTCTTGATCGTCTTGCATTTTGCCTCCAGCTGTCCCCGTCAAGCCTTGCCGCCGGTGCGGCTGCAACTGCCCGTGCACAAGTAAGGGGTACCAAAAGGGCCCAAACTTTAGTACACCGATAGATTTGGCAACAGCGACTGGCGAGGTAGAGGAGGAAGAAGGGTCGGGGGGCGGCGTTGTAGTGGTCCCCGGCTCCAACTCGAGGTAGCAGACGGTGTAGCGCACGGTGGCGAACCCGTCAGACATCGAGAGGCGACGAGGAGGGCATGGTGGACACGGATCCTACGGCGGTGAGGTCATGGCTGCGCTCGGCGAGGTGGGGTGATGCGGCTTGAACTACGTCGGTATTTCCCCAAAGAGGAAGGGATGATGCAGCATAGCTACGGTAGGTATTTCCCTCAGTGATGAGACCAAGGTTATCGAACTAGTAGGAGAACCACGCAACACTACGTGAATGGTACCTGCACACAAAGAACAAATACTTGTAACCCAACGTGTTAAAGGGGTTGTCAATCCCTTTCGGGTAATGGTGCCAGAAATTGTCGAGTTGACGGGAGAAAAATTATGGTAGATTGGATAAATAGATCTTGCAGGAACGCAAGATAAAATAAATAACAATAAATTGCAGCAAGGTATTTTTGGGTTTTTGGATTAATAGATCTGAAAATAAAAGCAAATAAAAATAGATCTCAAAGGCAGATATGATAAAGAAGAGACCCGGGGGCCGTAGATTTCACTAGTGGCTTCTCTCGAGAAAAATAGCATACGGCGGGTAAACAAATTACTGTTGGGCAATTGATAGAACTTCAAATAATTATGACGATATCCAGGCAATGATCATTATATAGGCATCACGTCCAAGATTAGTAGACCGACTCCTACCTGCATCTACTACTATTACTCCACACATCGACCGCTATCCAGCATGCATCTAGTGTATTAAGTTCATGAAGAAACGGAGTAATGCAATAAGAACGATGACATGATGTAGACAAGATCTATTCATGTCGGAATAGACCCCATCTTGTTATCCTTAATAGCAAGGATACATCCGTGTCATTTCCCCTTCTGTCACTGGGATTGAGCACCGTAAGATCAAACCCATCACAAAGTACCTCTTCCCATGCCAAGAAAAATCGATCTAGTCGGCCTAACTAAACCAAAGATTCGAAGAAGAAATACGAGGCTATAAGTAATCATGCATATAAGAGATCAAAAGACTCAAATAACTTTCATGGATAAAAACATAGATCTGATCATAAACTCAAAGTTCATCGGATCCCAACAAACACATTGCAAAAAGAGTTACATCAAATAGATCTCCAAGAGACCATTGTATTGAGAATCAAAAGAGAGAGAGGAAGCCATCTAGGTACTAACTACAGACCCGTAGGTCTACAATGAACTACTCACGCATCATCGGAGAGGCACCAATGGGGATGATGAACCCCTCCGTGATGGTGTCTAGATTGGATCTGTGGTTTCTGGAACTTGCGGTGGCTGGAATTGTGTTTCGTCGACTCCCCTAGGGTTTCTGGAATATTGGGGTATTTATAGAGCAAAGAGGCGGTGCGGGAGGCCACCGAGGTGGGCACAACCCACCAGGGAGCGCCTGGGCCCCAGGCGCGCCCAGGTGGGTTGTGCCCCCCTCGGGGCACCCCTCTGGTACTTCTTTGGCCCATCCTGTGTCTTCTGGCCCAGAAAAAATCTCCAAAAAGTTTTGCTGCGTTTGAACTCCGTTTCGTATTGATTTTCCGCAAAGTAAAAAACAAGCAAAAAATAGCAACTGGCACTGGGCACTATGTCAATAGGTTAGTCCCAAAAAATGATATAAAGTTGCTATAAAATGATTGTAAAACATCCAAGAATGATAATATAACAGCATGGAACAATAAAAAATTATAGATACGTTGGAGACGTATCATGGGGCAGCAGAGTGAGCGAGGTGGCGAGGGGAGGAGGAGCGAGTGGGAGTAGGTTGACGGGGAGGAGCCCGAGGGGCCGCAGGGTGGCGCCCTTATCCTCCCGCGGGGGAGGTGGCGAGGTGGTCTGGCGGCGACGCGCGGGCACGCGCGCGTGCCCTCGGTCGGCTACTGTAGGTAGTAGCCGACCCGGTTGGTGGGCTGGGCCGGCCTGGGTCTGTTCTTGTGGCCTAAGGCCGAGGTAAGCTTTTCTCCTTTTTATTGTTTATTTCCTTTTGTTTTTCTTTTATTTATTTTTGTTTTCCTTTTGTTTTCAGTATTATTTTAGTTTTATAAATTACAAAACTTGCACCATAATTAGCATTGTAATTTAGGCCACTGCCACAAAAAGTTTGGCGTTTATTTAAAATAGTTTGAAATTTTTATAATTTTAAAAGCAATTAAAATATTGATTTGGCCCCTGTTTTAATTATTTTAGGGCGTTTAAGCACTTTATAAAATGTTGGTTTCTCCACCATAATTAACTATGGATTATTTGCCATTACATGAACTTTTTAGTTTTCGTATTTGTGAATTTCTCAGTTTCACTTATAATTTGATTTCAAAGTGGAATTTGAAATGAGATATGGATCAAAGATGATCAAGACTAGTTAATCAAAGTAGCTTAGTTTAATGATGATGATGATCAATGTAGCTCATTACATAGGGGGTATTACAACTCTCCTCCTCTAAAAGAAATTCTCGTCTCAAGAATTAAGAGGTAGAAGGGAAAAGATCGGGGTATTCTACACGAAGATTATCCTCGCGTTCCCATGTGGCTTCATCTTCAGTATGATTCGACCACTTCACTTTGAGGAATTTGGTAACCTTCTGACTGGTTCGACATTCAGCTTGATCAAGAATGCGGATCGGATGCTTTTTGTAAGTGAGATCATCTTGCACTTTGATCAATTTAGGATCCACTTCACGGTGTGGGTCCTTGAAGAAACGACGAAGTTACGACACATGGAAGACATCATGGATATGTAAGAATTGCTCTGGCAACTCCAATTTATAAGCCACATGTCCATGACAGGCGAGAATGTGGAAGGGACAATGTAGCGAGGAGCTAACTTGCCCTTGACTCCGAAACGATGAGTGCCTCTCAAAGAAGTGACACGCAGATAAGCTTGATCACTAGGTTGATAGGTAGAACCCCAGTGTTTACGATCATAGTTGCTCTTCTGGCGGGACTTGGCCGCCTTGAGATTATCCTGGACAATGCGGACTTGTTCTTCAGCTTGTTGGATAATATCCGGACCAATGAGTGTCCGTTCCCCAGTTTCTGACCAATTTGGAAGGGTTCGACACTTTTGTCCATATAGTACCTCGAAGGGTGCCATCTTCAAGCTAGCTTGATAGCTGTTGTTGTACGAAAATTCAGCATAAGGGAGAGATTCTTCCCATTTTATGCCAAAAGAGATAACACAAGCACACAACATATCTTCAGGAATTTGATTGACTCGCTCGAATTGACCTTGGGACCTGGGGTGATAAGCAGTGCTCCAGGTTATATGAGTTCCCATTGCTTCTTGGAAACTATCCTAGAACTTCGAGGTGAAAATGCTGCCATAGTCTGAACTGATTTCCTTCGGAATGCTGTGGAGTGTCACAATTCTGGAGATATACAAGTTTGCTAACTAACTAGCAGTGATTGTCTCCTTGACTGGCAGAAAGTGTGCAACCTTGGAGAATTGGTCGATGGCGACAAAGATAGCATCGTTACCCTTTTGTGATCTGGGGAGGCTAGTGGCGAAATCCATTGGGGTCTTATCCCACTTCCATCAGGAATAGGAAGCGGTTGCGGAAGTCCAGCGGGTTTCTGATGTTCTGCTTTGACGCGATGACAAACGCCACATTCTTCAATATACCAAGCAATGTCTTGCTTCATCTTAGACCACCGGTATCTCTGTCAAATGTCTAGATACATCTTAGTACTTCCTGGATGAATAGACAAGGGTGTGTCATGTGCTTCTTTCATAACCTTATCTGTCATAAGTTCGAATCAGGGTACCACAATGCGATCTCTAAAGTACAAGGTTCCATCTTCAGCAAGCGAGAAATCTCTGGCTTTCTCAAGAGCAAGATCCCGTTTCATCTGATCAACTTCAACATCTTTGGCTTGCGCAGACTTAATAGCCTTCAAGAGAGTTGGTTCCCAAACAAGGTTATTAAAAGAACCCTGTGGAACAAGGTGAAGGTTCAACTTGTGAAGTTCTTCATGAAGGCGGGGTTGAGCTTTCTGAACCATGTAGTTAGTTGCAATAAGACTTGCGACTCAGAGCATCGGCCATGACATTAGCCTTGCCAGGGGTATACGAAATACCGCAGTCATAGTCTATAATAGCTTCCATCCATCACTGTTGACGAAGGTTCAGATCTGACTGAGTAAACAAATACTTCAGACTTGAATGATCGGTGAAGATCTTGCAACGGTTACCGAGAAGGTAATGTCGCCACAACTTCAGTGCATAGATAACTGCAGCAAGCTCGAGGTCATGAACTGGGTAGTTCTCTTCATGAGGGCACAACTGAAGGAAATATGCCCTAGAGGCAATAATAAAGTTGTTATTTTATATTTCCTTATTCATGATAAAGGTTTATTATTCATGCTAGAATTGTATTGATCGGAAACCTTAATACATGTGTGAATACATAAACAAACACCGTGTCCCTAGTAAGCCTCTACTAGACTAGCTCATTGATCAAAGATGGTTAAGGTTTCCTAACCATGGACATGAGTTGTCATTTGATAACGGGAGGGACAAGACCCATCCGTTAGCTTAGCATTATGATTGTTCAGTTTTATTGATATTGCTTTCTTCATGTCAAATACATATTCCTTCGACTATGAGATTATGCAACTCCCGGATACCAGAGGAATACCTTGTGTGCTATCAAACGTCACAACATAACTGGGTGATTATAAAGATGCTCTACAGGTATCTCCGAAGGTGTTTGTTGAGTTGGCATAGATTGAGATTAGGATTTGCCACTCCAAGTATCGAAGAGGTATCTCTGGGCCCTCTCGGTAATACACATCATAAGCTTGCAAGCAAACGACTAAGGAGTTAGTCATGAGGTGATGTATTACGGAACGAGTAAAGAGACTTGCCGGTAACGAGATTGAACTAGGTATGATGATACCGACGATCGAATCTCGGGCAAGTAACATACCGATGGACAAAGGGAATTACATATGTTGTCATAACGGTTCGACCGATAAAGATCTTCGTAGAATATGTAGGAGCCAATATGGGCATCCAGGTTTTGCTATTGGTTATTGATCGGAGAGGTGTCTCGGTCATGTCTACATAGTTCTCGAACCCGTAGGGTCCGCACGCTTAACGTTCGATGACGATATAGTATTATATGAGTTATGTGATTTGGTGACCGAATGTTGTTCGGAGTCACGGATGAGATCACGGACATGATGAGGAGTCTCAAAATGGTCGAGAGGTAAAGATTGATATATAGGACGATGGTATTCTGACACCGGAAGTGTTCCGGAGGGTACCGGGTACATATCGGGTCACCGGAAGGGGTTCCGAGCTCCCTGGCAAAAGATATGTGCCTTATGGGCCAAGAGGGGAAACACACCAGCCACAAGGGGCTTGTGCGCCCCCCATATGGGCCGGACAAGGTGTAGAAGGAAAGGGGAAGGAGGAAAGGAAAGAAAGGGAATAGGATTCGCACTTCCTTCTCTCTCCCCCCTCTTTCCTTCCCCCTCCGATATATATGGCAGGGGGGGCGCGGCTTGGGAGGAGCCCAAGTAGGATTCGGTCCTACTTGGGGCACCTCCTGGCCTCTCCCTTCCCCCTCCCACCTATATATATGTGGGAGGGGGCGCCTAGCACACACCAGACAATTGCATAGCCGTGTGCGGCGCCCCCCTCCACAGTTTACACCCCCGGTCATATTTTCGTAGTACTTAAGCGAAGCCCTGCGGAGATCACTTCACCATCACCGTCACCACGCCGTCGTGCTAACGGAACTCATCTACTACCTCAATGTCTTACTGGATCAAGAAGGCGAGGGACGTCACCGAGCTGAACATGTGCAGAACGCGGAGGTGTCGTGCATTCGGTACTTGATTGGTTGAAGCACGAAGAAGTTCGACTACATCAACCGCGTTGTGAAACGCTTCCGCTTGCGGTCTATGAGGGTATGTAGACACACTCTTCCCCTCGTTGCTATGCATCTCCATGGATAGATCATTGCGTGTGCATAGAATTTTTTTTGTTTTCCATGCAACAATTCCCAACAGTGGCATCATGAGCAAGGTCTATGCGTAGATGATATGCACGAGTAGAACACAAAGAGTTGTGGGCGGTGATAGTCATACTGCTCACCACCAACGTCTTATTTTGATTCGGCGGTATTGTGGGATGAAGCGGCCCGGACCAACCTTACATGTCCATGCACATGAGACCGGTTCCACCGACAGACATGCAACTAGTTGTGCATAAAGGTGGCTGGCGGGTGTCTGTTTCTCCTACTTTAGTTGAATCGAATTTGACTGTGGCCGGTCCTTGAAGAAGGTTAAAACAGCAAACTTGACGAAACACCATTGTGGTTTTATGTGTAGGTAAGAACGGTTCTTGCTAGAAGCCCATAGCAGCCACGTAAAACTTGCAACAACAAAGTAGAGGACGTCTAACTTGTTTTTGCAGGGCATGTTGTGATGTGATATGGTCAAGACATGATGTGATAAACGTTATTGTATGAGATGATCATGTTTTGTAAGTTATCGGCAACCGGCAGGAGCCTTATGGTTGTCTCTTTATTGTATGACCTGCAAACGCCATGTAATTGCTTTACTTTATCACTATGCGTTAGCGATAGTTGTAGAAGCAATAGTTGGCGAGAAGACCACGATGCAACAATGGAGATCAAGGTGTCTAGCCAGTGACGATGGAGATCATGACGATGCTTTGGAGATGGAGATCAAAAGCACGAGATGATGATGGCCATATCATGTCACTTATTTTGATTGTATGTGATGTTTATCTTTTATGCATCTTATTTTTCTTAGTACGGCGGTAGCATTATAACATGATCCCTTCACTAAATTTCAAGGTAAAAATGTTCTCCCTGAGTATGCAGCGTTGCTACAGTTCGTCGTGTTGAGACACCACGTGATGATCGGGTGTGATAGACTCTACGTTCACATACAACGGGTGCAATACAGTTTTGCACATGCGGAATACTTGGGTTAAACTTGACAAGCCTAGCATGTACAGACATGGCCTCGGAACACTGGAGACCGAAAGGTCGAACGTGAATCATATAGTAGATATGATCAACATAGAGATGTTCACCATTGATAACTACCCCATCTCACGTGATGATCGGACATGGGTTAGTTGATTTGGATCACATATCACTTAGATGACTTGAGGGATGTCTATTTAAGTGGGAGTTCTTAAGTAATTTGATTAATTGAACTTAATTTATCATGAACTTAGTCCTGATAGTATTTGCATATCTATGTTGTAGATCAATGGCCCGTGCTACCGTTCCCCTGAATTTTAATGCATTCCTAGAGAAAGCTAAGTTGAAAGATGATGGTAGCAACTACACGGACTGGGTCCGTAACTTGAGGATTATCCTCATTGTTGCACAGAAGAATTATGTCCTTGATGCACCGCTAGGTGACAAGCCCCCTCCTGCTAATCTAGACGCTGTGAACGTCTGGCAAATGCGGTCTGATGACTACTCTATAGTTCAGTGTGCCATGCTTTACGGCTTAGAATCGGGTCTTCAAAGACATTTTGAACGTCATGGAGCATATGAGATGTTCCAGGAGTGGAAGTTAATATTTCAAGCAAATGCCCGGGTTGAGAGATATGAAGTCTCCAACAAGTTCTATAGCTGCAAGATGGAGGAGAATAGTTCTGTCAATGAACACATACTCAGAATGTCTGGATATCATAATCCCTTGACTCAGCTGGGAGTTAATCTTCCAGATGATAGTGTTATTGACAGAGTTCTTCAATCACTGTCACCAAGCTACAAAGTCTTCGTGATGAACTATAATATGCAAGGGATGGACAAGACAATTCCCGAGCTCTTCGCAATGCTCAAAGCTGCGGAGGTAGAAATCAAGGAGCATCAAGTGTTGATGGTTAACAAGACCACTAGTTTCAAGAAAAAGGGCAAGGGAAAGAAAGGGAACTTCAAGAAGAATGGCAAGCAAGTTGCCACTCCCGGGAAGAAGCCCAAAGCTGGACCCAAGCCTGAAACTGAGTGCTTCTACTGCAAAGAGATTGGTCACTGGAAGCTGAACTGCCCCAAGTATTTGGCGGATAAGAAGGATGGCAAAGTGAACAAAGGTATATTTGATATGCATGTTATTCATGTGTACCTTACTAATGCTCGTAGTAGCGCCTGGGTATTTGATACTGGTTCGGTTGCTCATATTTGTAACTCGAAACAGGAGCTACGGATTAAATGAAGATTGGCTAAGGACGAGGTGACGATGCGCGTGGGGAATGGTTCCAAGGTCGATGTGATCGCCGTCGGCATGCTACCTCTACATCTACCTTCGGGATTAGTTTTAGACCTGAATAATTATTATTTGGTGCCAGCGTTGAGCATGAACATTATATCTAGATCTTGTTTAGTGCAAGACGGTTATTCATTTAAATCAGAGAATAATGGTGTTCTATTTATATGAGTAATATCTTTTATGGTCATGCACCCTTGAAGAGTGGTCTATTTTTATTGAATCTCGATTGTAGTGATACACATATTCATAATATTGATGCCAAAAGATGCAAAGTTGATAATGATAGTGCAACATATTTGTGGCACTGCCGTTTAGGTCATATTGGTGTAAAGCGCATGAAGAAACTCCATGCAGATGGGCTTTTGGAATCACTTGATTATGAATCATTTGATACTTGCGAACCATGCCTCATGGGCAAGATGACTAAAACTCCATTCTCCGGAACAATGGAGCGAGGCAATGACTTATTCGAAATAATACATACCAATGTATGCGGTCCAATGAGTGTTGAGGCACGCGGCGGGTATCATTATTTTCTGACCTTCACAGATGATTTGAGCAGATATGGGTATATCTACTTAATGAAACACAAGTCTGAAACTTTTGAAAAGTTCAAAGAATTTTAGAGTGAAGTGGAGAATCATTGTAATAAGAAAATAAAGTTTCTACGATCTGATCGTGGAGGCGAATATTTGAGTTACGAGTTTGGACTTCATTTAAAACAATGTGGAATAGTTTCACACCTCACGCCACCTGGAATGCCACAGCGTAATGGTGTGTCTGAACATCATAACCGTACTTTATTAGATATGGTGCGATCTGTGATGGCTCTTACCGATTTACCACTATCATTTTGCGGTTATGCATTAGAGACAGCTGCATTCACATTAAATAGGGCACCGTCTAAATCCATTGAGACGACACCGTATGAACTGTGGTTTGGCAAGAAGCCTAAGATGTCATTTCTTAAAGTTTGGGGTTGCGACACTTATGTCAAAAGGCTTCAGCCTGATAAGCTCGAACCCAAATAAGAGAAGTGCGTCTTCATAGGATACCCTAAGGAAACAATTGGGTACACCTTCTACCACAGATCCGAAGGCAAGATCTTTGTTGCCAAGAATGGAACCTTTCTAGAGAAGGAGTTTCTCTCGAAAGAAGTGAGTGGGAGGAAAGTAGAACTTGATGAGGTAATCGTACCTTCTCTCGAATTGGAATGTAGCACATCAGAGAAATCTGTTCCCGTGATGCCTACACCAACTAGAGAGGAAGCTAATGATGATGATCATGAAACTTCAGATCAAGTTACTACTGGACCTCGTAGGTCAAACAGAGCACGTTCCACACCAGAGTGGTACGGTAATCCTGTTCTAGAAGTCATGTTACTAGACCATGGCGAACCTACGAACTATGAAGAAGCTATGATGAGCCCAGATTCCGACAGATGGCTTGAGGCCATGAAATCTGAGATAGGATCCATGTATGAGAACAAAGTATGGACTTTGGTGGACTTGCCCGATGATCGGCAAGCCATAGAGAGTAAATGGATCTTTAAGAAGAAGACTGACGTTGATGGTAATGTTACTGTCTACAAAGCTCGACTTGTCGCAAAAGGTTTTCGACAAGTTCAAGGTGTTGACTACGATGAGACTTTCTCACCCGTAGCGATGCTTAAGTCCTCCGAATCATGTTAGCAATTGCCGCATTTTATGATTATGAAATCTGGCAAATGGACGTCAAAACTGCATTCCTTAATGGATTTCTTAAAGAAGAGTTGTATATGATGCAACCAGAAGGTTTTGTCGATCCTAAAGGTGCTAACAAAGTGTGCAAACTCCAGCGATCCATCTATGGACTGGTGCAAGCATCTCGGAGTTGGAATATACGCTTTGATGAAGTGATCAAAGCATATGGTTTTATACAGAATTTTGGTGAAGCCTGTATTTACAAGAAAGTGAGTGGGAACTCTGTAGCATTTCTGATATTATATGTAGATGACATATTGTTGATTGGAAATGATGTAGAATTTCTGGATAGCATAAAAGGATACTTGAATAAGAGTTTTTCAATGAAAGACCTCGGTGAAGCTGCTTATATATTGGGCATCAAGATCTATAGAGGTAGATCAAGACGCTTAATAGGACTTCCACAAAGCACATACCTTGACAAAGTTTTGAAGAAGTTCAAAATGGATCAGTCAAAGAAAGGGTTCTTGCATGTGTTGCAAGGTGTGAAGTTGAGTCAGACTCAAAGCCCGACCACTACAGAAGATAGAGAGAAAATGAAAGTCATTCCCTATGCCTCTGCCATAGGTTCTATCATGTATGCTATGTTGTGTACCAGACCTGATGTGTGCCTTGTCACAAGTCTGGCAGGGAGGTACCAAAGTAATCCAGGAGTGGATCACTGGACAGCGGTCAAGAACATCCTGAAGTACCTGAAAAGGACAAAGGATATGTTTCTAGTTTATGGAGGTGACAAAGAGCTCGTTGTAAATGGTTACGTTGATGCTAGCTTTGACACTGATTCTGATGACTCTAAATCACAAACCGGATACGTATTTATATTAAATGGTGGAGCTGTCAGTTGGTGCAATTCCAAGCAGAGCGTCGTGGCGGGATCTACGTGTGAAGCGGAGTACATAGCTGCTTCGGAAGCAGCAAATGAAGGAGTCTGGATGAAGGAGTTCATATCCGATCTAGGTGTAATACCTAGTGCATCGGATCCAATGAAAATCTTTTGTGACAACACTGGAGCAATTTCCTTGGCAAAGAAATCCAGGTTTCACAAGAGAACAAAACACATCAAGAGACGCTTCAACTCCATTCGTGAACAAGTCAAGGATGGAGACATAGAAATTTGCAAGATACATACGGATCTGAATGTGGCAGACCCGTTGACTAAGCCTCTTCCGCGAGCAAAACATGATCAGCACCAAGACTCCTTGGGTGTTAGATTTATTACAATGTAATCTAGATTATTGACTCTAGTGCAAGTGGGAGACTGAAGGAAATATGCCCTAGAGTCAATAATAAAGTTGTTATTTTATATTTCCTTATTCATGATAAAGGTTTATTATTTATGCTAGAATTGTATTGATCGGAAACCTTAATACATGTTTGAATACATAAACAAACACCGTGTCCCTAGTAAGCCTCTACTAGACTAGCTCGCTGATCAAAGATGGTTGAGGTTTCCTAACCATGGACATGAGTTGTCATTTGATAACGGGATCACATCATTAGGAGAATGATGTGATGGACAAGACCCATCCATTAGCTTAGCATTATGATCATTCAGTTTTATTGCTATTGCTTTCTTCATGTCAAATACATATTCCTTCGACTATGAGATTATGCAACTCCCGGATACCGGAGGAATACCTTGTGTTCTATCAAACGTCACAACATAACTGGGTGATTATAAAGATGCTCTACAGGTATCTCCGAAGGTGTTTGTTGAGTTGGCATAGATCGAGATTAGGATTTGTCACTCCAAGTATCGGAGAGGTATCTCTGGGCCCTCTCGGTAATACACATCATAAGCTTGCAAGCAAACGACTAAGGAGTTAGTCATGAGGTGATGTATTACGGAATGAGTAAAGAGACTTGCCGGTAACGAGATTGAACTAGGTATGAAGATACCGACGATCGAATCTCGGGCAAGTAACATACCGATGGACAAAGGGAATTACGTATGTTGTCATAACGGTTCGACCGATAAAGATCTTCGTAGAATATGTAGGAGCCAATATGGGCATCCAGGTTCCACTATTGGTTATTGACCGGAGAGGTGTCTCGGTCATGTCTACATAGTTCTCGAACCCGTAGGGTCCGCACGCTTAACGTTCGATGACGATATAGTATTATATGAGTTATGTGATTTGGTGACCGAATGTTGTTTGGAGTCCCGGATGAGATCACGGACATGACGAGGAGTCTCGAAATGGTCGAGAGGTAAAGATTGATATATAGGACGATGGTATTCGGACACCGGAAGTGTTCCGGAGGGTACCGGGTACATATCGGGTCACCGGAAGGGGTTCCGGGCACCCCCGGCAAAAGATATGGGCCTTATGGGCTAAGAGGGGAAACACACCAGCCACAAGGGACTGGTGCGCCCCCCATATGGGCCGGCCAAGGTGGAGAAGGAAAGGGGAAGGAGGAAAGGAAAGAAGGGAGGTCCTATTCGGCGCTGTAGGCGCCCGAACCTAGAAATGGCGCCTACAACGCGCTCTCTCTCTGGGCTTTTTAAGCGCGGCCCAGGAAGAGATACGGTCGCGAAAAAACAACGCCAAAAATATGCGCCATGGGGAATCGAACTCACGCCGCACCACCCTCTCGCTGCTTAGCTTAACCACTAGACCACCTGGACGCTAGTGAACAAAAGCAACGCGAAAATGTATTAGAACTAATGCAGCCACGCTATTTATTATTCAACCATTTACTATACCACTTAGAAAACAATTTGGAAAATGTCTATTTTCTTTAATGAAAAATAGTTCGTTAAATTTAAAAAAAATCATGAATTTAAAAAAGTTCATCGATTTTGAAAAAAACTTCATCAATTTTTGAAAAGTTCATTGAATTTGAAAAAAAATCATCGGATTTGAAAAGGTTCACCAATTTTGAAGAAAAGTTCATCGAATTTGAAGAAAAGTTCATCGAATTTGAAAAAAAGTTCACCAATTCTGAAAAAAGTTCATTTGATTTGAAAAAGTTCATCGATTTTGAAAAAAAAGTTCATCGGATCTGGAAAAAGTTCACCGATTTTTAAGAAAAGTTCATCGAATTTGAAAAAAGTTCACCCGATTTTGAAAAAAGTTCATTCAATTTAAAAAAAGTTCAGTGGATCTGAAAAAAGTTCATTGTATTTGAAAAAAAAGTGCATCGGTTTGGAAGAAAAGTTCACGAATTGGAAAACCACGCATTTGAGGGAAAAATAAAAGAAAAAGGAAAAGAAGTAGAAAAAAAAAATAAAACAAACTGGAGAACATATAAATAGAGGAACGAAGAAATAATGTACAAGTGGGTTATTGGTCTGGTGGTTGTCGCGTGTCCTTTGGAACGTTCGGGTCGCGAGTTCGATCCCCAAGCTGGCAGCATTTTTTGGAATTTATCAGTACACCAACGATGCAGGTTGCTAACAATAATGGGCCGAGCCCAGCTAACGCGCTGCCGGCGCCGGTTTGCAGAAACAGTTGTAACCGGCGCCTGCAGCGCCAAATAGGAAATGCCAGGAAAGAAAGGGAATAGGATTCCCACTTCCTTCTCTCTCCCCCCTCTTTCCTTCCCCCTCCGATATATATGGCGGGGGGGGGGGGGGCGGCCTGGGAGGAGCCCAAGTACGATTCGGTCCTACTAATCCTACTTGGGGCACCTCCTGGCCTCTCCCCTCCCCCTCCCACCTATATATATGTGGGACGGGGGTGCCTAGCACACACCAGACAATTTCATAGCCGTGTGCGGCGCCCCCCTCCACAGTTTACACCCCCGGTCATATTTTTGTAGTGCTTAAGCGAAGCCCTGCGGAGATCACTTCACCATCACCGTCACCACGCCGTCGTGCTGACGGAACTCATCTACTACCTCGACATCTTGCTGGATCAAGAAGGCGATGGACGTCACCGAGCTGAACGTGTGCAGAACGCAGAGGTGCCGTGCGTTCGGTACTTGATCGGTTGAAGCATGAAGAAGTTCGACTACATCAACCGCATTGTGAAACGCTTCCGCTTACAGTCTATGAGGGTACGTAGACACACTCTCCCCTTGTTGCTATGCATCTCCATGGATAGATCATTGCGTGTGCGTAGAATTTTTTTTGTTTTCCATGCAATGATTCCCAACAGCAACTGTCGGGAGGCATAAGCAAGCATCCAGTGCTCTTGCATTAGGACAAAGCCTAATCCTTAACGGGAAGCATCGCAGTAAATGACGAAATCCTTTTGGGAATCTGGAGGAGCAAGCACCGGGGCAGAAGTCAGCTTGTCCTTGAGTGCCTGGAAACTTTCCTGACACTTTTCTGTCCAATCAAACTTAACACCCTTGTGAAGCAGACTAGTCAGTGGCTTCATGATCTTGGAGAAGTTCTCGATAAAACGACGACAATAGCTGGCGAGTCCGAGAAAGCTTCTGACTTGTTTGACATTCTTCGGGGGAGTTGATAACCCACAAGTATAGGGGATCACAACAGTTTTCGAGGGTAGAGTATTCAACCCAAATTTATTGATTCGACACAAGGGGAGCCAAAGAATATTCTCAAGTATTAGCAGCTGAGTTGTCAATTCAACCACACCTAAAAGACTTAATATCTACAACAAAGTATTTAGTAGCAAAGTAGTATGGAAGTAACGGTAATGGTGGCAAAAGTAATAGTAGCAGTTTTGTAGCAATTGTAATAGTGGCAACAGCAAAGTAACGTAGCAAAGATCAATATGTGAAAAGCTCGTAGGCAATGGATCAATGATGGATAATTATGTCCGATGGCATTCATCATGCAACAGTCATAACCTAGGGTGACACAGAACTAGCTCCAATTCATCAATATAATGTAGGCATGTATTCCGAATATAGGCATACGTGCTTATGGAAAAGAACTTGCATGACATCTTTTGTCCTACCCTCCTGTGGCAGCGGGGTCCTAATGGAAACTAAGGGATATTAAGGCCTCCTTTTAATAGAGAACCGGACCAAAGCATTAGCACTTAGTGAATACATGAACTCCTCAAACTACGGTAATCACCGGAAAGAATCCCAATTATTGTCACCTTGGGGTATGCGGATCATAACACATAATAGGTGTCTACAACTTGCAAGATAGGATCAAGAACACATATATATTTATGAAAACATAATAGGTTCAAATCTGAAATCATGGCACTCGGGCCCTAGTGACAAGCATTAAGCATAGCAAAGTCATAGCAACATCAATCTTAGAACATAGTGGATACTAGGGATCAAACCCTAACAAAACTAACTCGATTACATCATAAATCTCATCCAACCCATCACCGTCCAACAAGCCTATGATGGAATTACTCATGCACGGCGGTGAGCATCATGAAATTGGTGATGGAGGAAGGTTGGTGGTGATGATGGCAACGATTTTCCCTCTCCGGAGCCCCGAATGGACTCCAGATCTGCCCTCCCGATGAAGAATAGGAGGCGAAGGCGGCTCCGTATCGTAAAACATGATGAATCCTTCTCTCTGATTTTTTTCTCCCCGAAAGTGAATATATAGAGTTGGAGTTGAGGTCGGTGGAGGTCCAGGGGACCCACAAGGCAGGGGGCGCACCCTCCACCCTTGTGGATAGCTGGTGGGTCCCCTCTGGTTGATTCTTTCGCCAATATTTTTTATTTATTCCAAAAATATTCTCTGTGAAGTTTCAGGTCATTCCGAGAACTTTTATTTCTGTACAAAAATAACACCAAGGCAATTCTGCTGAAAATAGCATCAGTCCGGGTTAGTTCCATTCAAATCATGCAAATTAGAGTCCAAAACAAGGGCAAAAGAGTTTGGAAAAGTAGATACGACGGAGACGTATCAGGAGTCCAGTCAAGAATAGCCTGAACTCATTATGGGTTGACAGTAATACCATCCTTGGTGTTGGGGAACGTAGCAGAATTTTAAAATTTTCTACGCATCACCAAGATCAATCTATGGAGTCATCTAGCAACGAGTGAGAGGGGAGTGTATCTACATACCCTTGTAGATCGCGAGCGGAAGCGTTCAAGAGAACGGGGTTGATGGAGTCGTACTCGTCGTGATCCAAATCACCGATGACCGAGCGCCGAACGGACGGCACCTCCGCGTTCAACACACGTACGGAGCAGAGACGTCTCCTCCTTCTTGATCCAGCAAGGGGGGAGGAGAGGTTGATGGAGATCCAGCAGCACGACGGTGTGGTGGTGGAAGCAGCGGGATTTCAGCAGGGCTTCGCCAAGCGCTACTGGAGGAGGAAGAGGTGTCACGGGAGGGAGAGGGAGGCGCCAGGGGCTGAGCTGTTTCTCCCATGCACCTCCCCACTATATATAGGGGTGGAGGGGGCTGGTTTCTTGCCCTCCAAGTCCATTGGGGCGTTGGCAAAGGTGGAAGGAAAGAAATCCCATCCTTTCCCTTCCCCACCGATTGTTACCCCCCTTTTTTAGGGATCTTGATCTTATCCCTTCGGGATATGATCTTATTCCTTCTAAGGGGGAATCTTGGTGCGCCTTGACTAGGGGTGTGGGGCCTTGCCCCCACTACCCACGTTCATGTGGGTCCCCCCATGCAGGTGGGCCCCACTCCGGAACCTTCTAGAACCTTCTCGGTACAATACCGAAAAATCCCGAACATTTTCCGGTGGCCAAAATAGGACTTCCCATATATAAATCTTTACCTCCGGACCATTCCGGAACTCCTCGTGACGTCCAGGATCTCATCCGAGACTCCGAACAACCTTCGGGTTACCGCATACTAATATCTCTATAACCCTAGCGTCACCGAACCTTAAGTGTGTAGACCCTACGGGTTCGGGGGACACGCAGACATGACCGAGACGACTCTCCGGTCAATAACCAACAGCGGGATCTGGATACCCATGTTGGCTCCCACATGCTCCTCGATGATCTCATCGGATGAACCACGATGTCGAGGATTCAATCAATCCCGTACGCAATTCCCTTTGTCTATCGGTACGATACTTGCCCGAGATTCGATCGTCGGTATCTCGATACCTTGTTCAATCTCGTTACCGGCAAGTCTCTTTACTCGTTTCCGTAACACATCATCCCGTGAACAACTCCTTGATCACATTGAGCTCATTATGATGATGTCCTACCGAGTGGGCCCAGAGGTACCTCTCCGTTACATGGAGTGACAAATCCCAGTCTCGATTCGTGCCAACCCAACAGATACTTTCGGAGATACCCGTAGTGCACCTTTATAGCAACCCAGTTACGTTGTGACGTTTGGTGCACCCAAAGCACTCCTACGGTATCCGGGAGTTGCACAATCTCATGGTCTAAGGAAAAGTTACTTGACATTGGAAAAGCTTTAGCAAACGAACTACACGATCTAGTGCTAGGCTTAGGATTGGGTCTTGTCCATCACATCATTCTCCTAATGATGTGATCCCGTTATCAATGACATCCAATGTCCATGGTCAGGAAACCGTAACCATCTATTGATCAACGAGCTAGTCAACTAGAGGCTTACTAGGGACATGTTGTGGTCTATGTATTCACACATGTATTACGATTTCCGGATAACACAATTATAGCATGAATAACAGACAATTATCATGAACAAGGAAATATAATAATAACCATTTTATTATTGCCTCTAGGGCTTATTTCCAACAGTCTCCCACTTCCACTAGAGTCAATAATCTAGTTACATTGTGATGAATCGAACACCCATAGAGTACTGGTGTTGATCATGTTTTGCTCGTGAAAGAGGTTTAGTCAACGGATCTGCTACATTCAAATCCGTGTGCACTTTACAAATATCTATGTCTCCATCTTGAACATGTTCACGTATGGAGTTGAAGCGACGCTTGATATGCCTGGTCCTTTTGTGAAACCTGGGCTCCTTGGCAAGGGCAATAGCTCCAGTGTTGTCACAGAAGAGAGCCATTGGACCCGACGCATTTGGAATGACTCCTAGGTCGGTGATGAACTCCTTCATCCATACTGCTTCGTGTGCTGCCTCCGAGGCTGCTATGTACTCCGCTTCGCATGTAGAACCCGCCACGACGCTTTGCTTGCAACTGCACCAGCTTACCGCTCCACCATTCAAAATATACACGTATCCGGTTTGTGACTTGGAGTCATCCAAATCTGTGTCGAAGCTAGCGTCGACGTAACCCTTTACGACGAGCTCTTCGTCACCTCCATATACGAGAAACATATCCTTAGTCCTTTTCAGGTACTTCAGGATGTTCTTGACCGCTGTCCAGTGTTCCTTGCCGGGATTACTTTGGTACCTACCTACCAAACTTACAGCAAGGTTTACATCAGGTCTGGTACACAGCATGGCATACATAATAGACCCTATGGCTGAGGCATAGGGGATGACACTCATCTCTTCTATATCTTTTGCCGTGGTCGGGCATTGAGCCGAGCTCAATTTCACACCTTGCAATACAGGCAAGAACCCCTTCTTGGACTGATCCATATTGAACTTCTTCAATATCTTATCAAGGTATGTGCTTTGCGAAAGACCTATGAGGCGTCTCGATCTATCTCTATAGATCTTGATGCCTAATATATAAGCAGCTTCTCCAAGGTCCTTCATTGAAAAACACTTACTCAAGTAGGCCTTTATACTTTCCAAGAATTCTATATCATTTCCCATCAGCAGTATGTCATCCACATATAATATGAGAAATGCTACAGAGCTCCCACTCACTTTCTTGTAAACACAGGCTTCTCCATAAGTCTGTGTGAACCCAAACGCTTTGATCATCTCGTCAAAGCGAATGTTCCAACTCCGAGATGCTTGCACCAGCCCATAGATTGAGCGCTGGAGCTTGCATACCTTGTCAGCATTCTCAGGGTCGACAAAACCTTCCGGTTGTATCATATACAACTCTTCCTTAAGAAAACCATTAAGGAATGCCGTTTTGACGTCCATTTGCCATATCTCATAATCATAGTATGCGGCAATTGCTAACATGATTCTGACGGATTTCAGCTTCGCTACGGGTGAGAAAGTCTCATCGTAGTCAACCCCTTGAACTTGTCGATAACCCTTAGCGACAAGCCGAGCCTTATAGACACATTACCATCCGCGTCAGTCTTCTTCTTAAAGATCCATTTATTTTCTATGGCTTGCCGATCATCGGGCAAGTCAGTCAAAGTCCATACTTCGTTTTCATACATGGATCCTATCTCGGATTTCATGGCTTCAAGCCATTTGTCGGAATCCGGGCCCGCCATCGCTTCTTCATAGTTCGAAGGTTCACTGTTGTCTAACAACATGATTTCCAGGACAGGATTGCCATACCACTCTGGTGCGGAACGTGTCCTCGTGGACCTTCGAAGTTCAGTGGTAGCTTGATCATGATCATTATCAATAACTTCCTCTCTAGCCGGTGTAGGCTCCACAGAAACATTTTCCTGTGCTGCGCTACTCTCCGGTTCGAGGGTCATCTCATCAAGCTCCACTTTCCTCCCACTTACTTCTTTCGAGAGAAACTCTTTCTCTAGAAAGGATCGATTCCTGGCAACAAAGATCTTGCCCTCGGATCTTAGGTAGAAGGTATACCCAATAGTTTCCTTAGGGTATCCTATGAATACGCATTTTTCCGACTTGGGTTCGAGCTTCTCTGGTTGAAGTTTCTTCACATAAGCATCGCATCCCCAAACTTTCAGAAACGACAGCTTAGGTTTCTTCCCAAACCATAATTCATACGGTGTCGTCTCAACGGATTTTGACGGTGCCCTATTTAAAGTGAATGCGGCAGTCTCTAAAGCATAACCCCAAAAGGATAGCGGTAAATCGGTAAGAGACATCATAGATCGCACCATATCCAATAGAGTGCGATTACGACGTTCGGACACACCATTACGCTGAGGTGTTCCAGGCGGCGTGAGTTGTGAAACAATTCCACATTTCCTTAAGTGCGTGCCAAATTCATGACTCAAATATTCTCCTCCACGATTTGATCGTAAGAACTTTATTTTCTTGTCACGTTGATTCTCAACCTCACTCTGAAATTCCTTGAACTTTTCAAAGGTCTCAGACTTGTGCTTCATCAAGTAGACATACCCATATCTACTCAAATCATCGGTGAGGGTGAGAACATAACGATAACCACCGCGAGCCTCAACACTCATTGGACCACACACATCAGTATGTATGATCTCCAATAAGTTGGTTGCTCGCTCCATTGTTCCGGAGAACGGAGTCTTGGTCATCTTGCCCAAGAGGCATGGTTCGCATCTGTCAAATGATTCATAATCAAGAGACTCCAAAAGTCCATCTGCATGGAGTTTCTTCATGCGTTTAACACCGATATGACCAAGGCGGCAGTGCCACAAGTATGTGGGACTATCGTTATCAACCTTGCATTTCTTGGCATTCACATTATAAACATGTGTAACATCACGTTCGAGATTCAATAAAAATAAACCATTCACCAGCGGGGCATGACCATAAAACATATCTCCCATATAAATAGAACAACCATTATTCTCAGATTTAAATGAGTAGCCATCTCGCATTAAGCGAGATCCAGATACAATGTTCATGCTCAAAGCTGGTACTAAATAACAATTATTGAGGTTTAAAACTAATCCCGTAGGTAGATGCAGAGGTAGCGTGCCGACGGCGATCACATCGACCTTGGAACCATTCCCGACGCGCATCGTCACCTCGTCCTTTGCCAGTCTACGCTGATTCCGCAGTTCCTGCTTTGAGTTACAAATATGAGCAACCGCACCGGTATCAAATACCCAGGAACTACTACGAGTGCTGGTAAGGTACACATCAATTACATGTATATCATATATACCTTTGGTATTGCCGGCCTTCTTGTCCGCCAAGTACTTGGGGCAGTTTCGCTTCCAGTGACCGTTTCCCTTGCAATGAAAGCACTCAGTCTCAGGCTTGGGTCCATTCTTCGACTTCTTCCCGGCAGCTGGCTTACCGGGCGCGGCAACTCCCTTGCCGTCCTTCTTGAAGTTCTTCTTACCCTTGCCCTTCTTGAACTTAGTGGTTTTATTCACCATCAACACTTGATGTTCCTTTCTGATCTCTGCCTCCGCTGACTTCAGCATCGCATATACCTCAGGAATGGTCTTTTCCATCCCCTGCATGTTGAAGTTCATCACGAAGCTCTTGTAGCTAGGTGGAAGCGACTGAAGGATTCTGTCAACGACCGCGTCATCCGGGAGATTAACTCCCAGCTGAGACAAGCGGCTGTGCAACCCAGACATTTTGAGTATGTGCTCGCTGACAGAACTATTTTCCTCCATCTTACAGCTGTAGAACTTATCGGAGACTTCATATCTCTCGATCCGGGCATGAGCTTGGAAAACCATTTTCAGCTCTTCGAACATCTCATATGCTCCATGATGCTCAAAACGCTTTTGGAGCCCCGGTTCTAAGCTGAAGAGCATGCCGCACTGAACGAAGGAGTAATCATCGGTGCGTGTCTGCCAAACGTTCAAATCGTCTGGCAGTGCTGGGAGAGCAGGTGGGTCACCTAACGGTGCTTCAAGGACATATGATTTCTTGGCAGCTATGAGGATAATCCTTAGGTTACGGACCCAGTCCGCATAGTTGCTACCATCGTCTTTCAGCTTGTTTTTCTCTAGGAACGCGTTGAAGTTGAGGGTAACATTAGCGTTGGCCATTTGATCTACAAGATAGATATGTAACATTTAGACTAAGTTCATGACAATTAAGTTCATCTAATCAAATTATGTAATGAACTCCCACTCAGATAGACATCCCTCTCGTCATCTAAGTGATTACATGATCCGAATCGACTAGGCCGTGTCCGATCATCACGTGAGACGGACTAGTCATCAACGGTGAACATCCCCATGTTGATCGTATCTTCTATACGACTCATGCTCGACCTTTCGGTCTCTTGTGTTCCGAGGCCATGTCTGTACATGCTAGGCTCGTCAAGTCAACCTAAGTGTATTGCTGTGTAAATCTGGCTTACACCCGTTGTATTCGAACGTTAGAATCTATCACACCCGATCAACACGTAGTGCTTCGAAACAACGAACCATCGCAACGGTGCACAGTTAGGGGGAACACTTTCTTGAAATTTTAGTAAGGGATCATCTTATATATGCTACCGTCGTTCTAAGCAAATAAGATGCAAAAACATGATAAACATCTCATGCAATCAAAATAGTGACATGATATGGCCATTATCACTTTGCTCCTTTTGATCTCCATCTTCGGGGCTCCATGATCATCATCGTCACCGGCATGACACCATGATCTCCATCATCATGATCTCCATCATCGTGTCTTCATGAAGTTGTCTCGCCAACTATTACTTCTACTACTACGGCTAACGGTTAGCAATAAAGTAAAGTAATTACATGGCGAATTTCAATGACACGCAGGTCATATAATAAATTAAGACAACTCCTATGGCTCCTGCCGGTTGTCATACTCATCGACATGCAAGTCGTGATTCCTATTACAAGAACATGATCATCTCATACATCACATATATCATTCATCACATCCTTTGGCCATATCACATCACAAAGCACTTGCTGCAAAAACAAGTTAGACGTCCTCTAATTGTTGTTGCAAGTTTTTTTTTTTACGTGGCTGCTATAGGTTTCTAGCAAGAACGTTTCTTACCTACACCAAAACCACAACGTGATATGCCAATTTCTATTTACCCTTCATAAGGACCCTGTTCATCGAATCCGATCCGACTAAAGTGGGAGAGACAGACACCCGCTAGCCACCTTATGCAACTAGTGCATGTCAGTCGGTGGAACCTGTCTCACGTAAGCGTACGTGTAAGGTCGGTCCGGGCCGCTTCATCCCACAGTGCCGCCGAATCAAGATAATACTAGTAACGGCAAGAAGATTGACAAATCGACGCCCACAACTACTTTGTGTTCTACTCGTGCAAGATACTACGCATAGACCTGGCTCATGATGCCACTGTTGGGGAACGTAGCAGAATTTTAAAATTTTCTACGCATCACCAAGATCAATCTATGGAGTCATCTAGCAACGAGTGAGAGGGGAGTGTATCTACATACCCTTGTAGATCGCGAGCGGAAGCGTTCAAGAGAACGGGGTTGATGGAGTCGTACTCGTCGTGATCCAAATCACCGATGACCGAGCGCCGAACGGACGGCACCTCCGCGTTCAACACACGTACGGAGCAGAGACGTCTCCTCCTTCTTGATCCAGCAAGGGGGGAGGAGAGGTTGATGGAGATCCAGCAGCACGATGGTGTGGTGGTGGAAGCAGCGGGATTTCAGCAGGGCTTCGCCAAGCGCTACTGGAGGAGGAAGAGGTGTCACGGGAGGGAGAGGGAGGCGCCAGGGGCTGAGCTGTTTCTCCCATGCACCTCCCCACTATATATAGGGGTGGATGGGGCTGGTTTCTTGCCCTCCAAGTCCATTGGGGCATTGGCAAAGGTGGAAGGAAAGAAATCCCATCCTTTCCCTTCCCCACCGATTGTTATCCCCCTTTTTTAGGGATCTTGATCTTATCCCTTCGGGATATGATCTTATTCCTTCTAAGGGGGAATCTTGGTGCGCCTTGACTAGGGGTGTGGGGCCTTGCCCCCACTACCCACGTTCATGTGGGTCCCCCCATGCAGGTGGGCCCCACTCCGGAACCTTCTAGAACCTTCTCGGTACAATACCGAAAAATCCCGAACATTTTCCGGTGGCCAAAATAGGACTTCCCATATATAAATCTTTACCTCCGGACCATTCCGGAACTCCTCGTGACGTCCAGGATCTCATCCGAGACTCCGAACAACCTTCGGGTTACCGCATACTAATATCTCTATAACCCTAGCGTCACCGAACCTTAAGTGTGTAGACCCTACGGGTTCGGGGGACACGCAGACATGACCGAGACGACTCTCCGGTCAATAACCAACAGCGGGATCTGGATACCCATGTTGGCTCCCACATGCTCCTCGATGATCTCATCGGATGAACCACGATGTCGAGGATTCAATCAATCCCGTACGCAATTCCCTTTGTCTATCGGTACGATACTTGCCCGAGATTCGATCGTCGGTATCTCGATACCTTGTTCAATCTCGTTACCGGCAAGTCTCTTTACTCGTTTCCGTAACACATCATCCCGTGAACAACTCCTTGATCACATTGAGCTCATTATGATGATGTCCTACCGAGTGGGCCCAGAGGTACCTCTCCGTTACATGGAGTGACAAATCCCAGTCTCGATTCGTGCCAACCCAACAGATACTTTCGGAGATACCCGTAGTGCACCTTTATAGCCACCCAGTTACGTTGGTGCACCCAAAGCACTCCTACGGTATCCGGGAGTTGCACAATCTCATGGTCTAAGGAAAAGTTACTTGACATTGGAAAAGCTTTAGCAAACGAACTACACGATCTAGTGCTAGGCTTAGGATTGGGTCTTGTCCATCACATCATTCTCCTAATGATGTGATCCCGTTATCAATGACATCCAATGTCCATGGTCAGGAAACCGTAACCATCTATTGATCAACGAGCTAGTCAACTAGAGGCTTACTAGGGACATGTTGTGGTCTATGTATTCACACATGTATTACGATTTCCGGATAACACAATTATAGCATGAATAACAGACAATTATCATGAACAAGGAAATATAATAATAACCATTTTATTATTGCCTCTAGGGCATATTTCCAACACTTGGATATTACATGACCAAGGTAGGTCACTTCGGGTAACCAGAATTCACACTTGGAATACTTGGCATATAGCTGATGATCTTGAAGCTTTTCCAGTACAAGATGAAGATGTTCAACATGTTCTTCTTTATTCTTGGAATATACAAGGATATCATCCAGATAAACCACGACAAATTTGTCGAGGTACTCCATGAATATATAGTTCATCAGATGAGAGAACGTAGCTGGAGCATTGGGTAAGCCGAAAGACATGACGGTGTACTCGTATGAACCATAGCGAGTAACGAATGCGGTCTTTGGAATATCCTCTTCACGAACCCAGATTTGGTGGTAACCCAACCTCAAGTTGAGTTTAGGGAAGACTGAGGATCCAGCAAGTTGATCATACAGATCGTTGATCGAGGAATGGGATACTTGTTCTGAATCGTTGCTTAGTTGATAGGTCGGTAGTCTTGGACCAAACGATTTGTTCCGTCCTTCTTCCTGACAAAGAGGGAAGGTGCTCTCAAAGCAAAGGAACTTGGACGAATGAAACCCTTACGAAGTGAATTGTCGATTTCTTCCTTAACTTTAAGGAGTTCATGTGGCGGCATCTTGTAATGTCGCTTGGCAATAGGTGTGGTGCCTGGTTTCAAGTCGATAATAAATTCGACAGCTTTAACAGGGGGTATTCCTGGAAGTTCTTCTGGAAAGAGATCTTGGAATTTGCAAACTACTGGAACATTTTCTATTCCCTCAAGAGGTGATGCGTTCAACTCATTCAAGGAATAAAGCCGTGCTTCAGCATTTTGGACAAGACGAGCATGGTAGCTTACTATCTCATTCAAAGGATGTAGGAGATCGACGGTTTTAGTGGCACAAATGATAGAAGCAGTATGTGCTTTCAACCAATCCATTCCCAGAATGAGGTCAATATTGGAAGAATTCAAAATAATGGGGGAGGCGTGAAATTCCAACCCTTCGATTTCAATGGAGACGTTGTGGCTAACCATGGAGGTTTGACATTGGCCCGCAGGGGTGTGTACCACTAGCGGAATGTTCATCTCTTTGTATTTAATGCCATGCATGAATGCAAAATCTTCTGATATAAAAGAATGTGATGCTCCTGAATCGAATAAAACAGAAGTTGGTACTGAATTAATGAGAAGAGTACCCATCACAGTAGCAGGTTGGTCTTGAGCTTCATTTAGATCCATGTGGTTAGCCTGACCATGACCTTGTTGTTGCGGGGCTTATTGTTACCACAACCAGTTGGAGGAAGTGCAATCTGGTACTGCTTCTGATTGCATTTTCTGGCACGATGACCTGGACGGCCACACTTGAAGCACAACCCATCATTGGGACGGGGAGCAGGAGCTCAGGGTGGTGCAGCTTGAAGTCTCGGCTGCCTAGGTGGTGGAGGAGGCAGATGAGGTGTAGCATAGGGCGGTCTTGGTGTAGGGGCAGCTGGGCGGTACATGCTGTGGGGGATCCATATCCGACGCTTCTGTGATGACGGACCTGAAGATGAACCAACGTCACGGTTACGCCCTAGAGGCAATAGTGTCAAGCATGACATACAGATAAAGTGTTGGAAATATGCCCTAGAGGCAATAATAAATTGGTTATTATCATATTTACTTGTTCATGATAATCGTTTATTATCCATGCTAGAATTGTATTGATTGGAAACTCAGATACATGTGTGGATACATAGACAACAACATGTCCCTAGTAAGCCTCTACCGGACTAGCTCGTTGATCAAAGATGGCTATGGTTTCCTAGCCATGGACATGAGTTGTCATTTGATAATGGGATCACATCATTAGGAGAATGATGTGATGGACAAGACCCAAACAATAAACGTAGCATATGATCGTGTAAAGTTTGTTGCTATCGTTTTCTGCATGTCAAGTATATGTTCCTATGACCATGAGATCATGCAACTCACTGACACCGGAGGAGTACCTTGTGTGTACCAAACGTCGCAACGTAACTGGGTGGCTATAAAGGTGCTCTACAGGTATCTCCGAGGGTGTCTGTTGAGTTGGCATGGATCAAGACTGGGATTTGTCACTCCGTATGACGGAGAGGTATCTCAGGGCCCACTCGGTAATACAACATCACAAGAAGCTTGCAAGCAATGTGACTAATGGTTTAGCCACGGGATCTTGTATTACGGAACGAGTAAAGAGACTTGCCGGTAACGGGATTGAACTAGGTATGGAGATACCGACGATCGAATCTCGGGCAAGTAACATACCGATAGACAAAGGGAACTACATACGGGATTAGCTGAATCCTTGACATCGAGGTTCGACCGATAAGATCTTTGTAGAATATGTAGGAACCATTATGGGCATCCAGGCCCCGCTATTGGTTATTGACCATAGAGGTGTCTCGGTCATGTCTGCATAGTTCTCGAACCCGCAGGGTCTACACACTTAACGTTTGGTGACGATATAAGTATAGTTGAGTCATTATGGTGGTTACCGAAGGTTGTTTGGAGTCTCGGATGAGATCCCGAACATGACGAGGAACTCCGGAATGGTCCGGAGGTGAAGATTGATATATTGGAGGAAGGGTATTGGAGTCCGGAAGTGTTCCGGGGGTACCGGGTGATGACCAGCATGACCGAAAGGGGTTTCGGGGGGCCCCGGCAAGTGTTGGGGGCCCCATGGGCCAAGGGGAGGGGGCAAACCAGCCCACTAAGGGGCTGTGCGCCCCCCTCACCCTTTCCCACGTGACCAGGAGAGGTGGGGCACCCCCCTCTAGGGTTTCCCTCCACCCGGCTTGGGGGGCAAGTCACCCTAGGGGAGATCCCATCTGCCCTGGCCACCGCCCCCCAGGGGAAACCCTAGGGGCGCCACCCCCTCCGTCCTTCCCCTATATATAGAGAGGTAGAGAGAGGGCAGCCGCACCCCTTGAGCACATCTCCATGCCACGGCACTGCCTCTCCTCTCCCTCGCATCCCTCTTCTTCTCCGTAGTGCCTAGCGAAGCTCTGTTGAGATTTCTCCACCACCACCGCCACCACGCCGTCGTGCTGCCAGAGAACTCGAGCTACTACTTCACCATCGCTCACTGGATCAAGGAGGTGAAGGCGTCATCAAGACGTACGCGTGTTGAACACGGAGGTGACGTCCGTTCGGCACTTGGATCGGGAGTTCGCGGGACGGATCGTGATTGGATTGCGAAGACGTTCGTGGGATGAATCGTGATTGTATCGCGAAGGCGTTCGACTACATCAACCGCATTTCTTAACGCTTTCGCTTAGCGATCTACAAGGGTATGTAGATGCAATCTCTCCTCTCGTAGATGTTCATCTCCTAGATTGATCTTGGTGAGCATAGGAAAATTTTTGTTTCCCATGCAACGTTCCCCAACAGTGGCATCAGAGCTAGGTCTATGCATAGATGACATCGCGAGTAGAACACAAAGGAGTTTGTGGGCGTTGATATTCATATTTCTTCCTTCCTTGGTCTTTTCTTGATTCGGCGGTATTGTGGGATGAAGCGGCCCGGACCAACCTTACATGTCCACATACATGAGACCGTTTCCATCGACAGACATGTGACTTTGTTGCATAAAGATGGCTGGCGGGTGTCTGTCTCTCCCACCTTAGTTGAATCGGATTCGACAAAGGCGGTCCTTGTAGAAGGTTAAATAGCAACTTTCATATCACCGTTGTGGCTTTGCGTAGGTAAGAATCGTTCTTGCTAGATATCCATAGCAGCCACGTAAAACATGCAACAACAATTAGAGGACGTCTAACTTGTTTTTGCAGGGTATGTTGTGATATGATATGGCCAAAGACATGATGAAATACATTTGATGTATGAGTTGATCATGTTTGTAATAGTTTATATCGACTTGCATGTCGATGCATACGGCAACCGGCAGGAGCCATGGGGTTGTCTTTAATTATTGTATGACTTGTGTGTCGATCATTAAGCGTTATGTAATGCTTTACTTTATCGCTAAGCGGTAGCAATAGTAGTAGAAGCATGGTTGGCGTGACAACCCCGATGGCGGCACGATGACAGAGATCATGATGATGGAGATCATGGTGTCATGCCGGTGACGATGGAGATCATGCCGGTGCTTTGGAGATGGAGATCAAAAGCACAAGTTGATGGCCATATCATGTCACTTATGATTTGCATGTGATATTAATCCTTTTATGCATCTTATTTTGCTTAGGACGACGGTAGCATTATAAGGTGATCCCTCACTAAAATTTCAAGATAAAATTGTGTTCTCCCCAAGTGTGCACCATTGCGAAAGTTCGTTGTTTCGAAGCACCACGTGATGATCGGGTGTGATAGACTCTACGTTCACATACAACGGGTGCAAGCCAGTTTTGCACATGCGGAACACTTGGGTTAAACTTGACGAGCCTAGCATGTACAGACATGGCCTCGAAACATAAGAGACCGAAAGGTCGAACGTGAGTCATATAGTAGATATGATCAACATGGAGATGTTCGCCATTGAAACCACCTCATCTCACGTGATGATCGGACTTGGGTTGGTGAACTTGGATCATGTTACACTCGGATGACCGGAGGGATGTCAATTTGAGTGGGAGTTCTCAAGTAATATGATTAATTGAACTCATTTATCATGAACATTAGTCCAAGCTTTGCAAATTATGTTGTATATCAATAGCTCGTGCTGTAGCTCCCTTTTTTAATATGTTCCTAGAGAAAGACTAAGTTGAAAGATATTGTAAGCAATTATGCGGACTAGGGCCGTAGTCTGAGGATTGTCCTCACTGCTGCACAGAAGGCTTGTGTCCTTGATGCACCGCTCGGTGTGCCAACCCCACTAGAATCGTCTATGGATATTGTGAACATCTGGCTGACACGTTCTGATGACTACTCGGTAGTTTAGTGTGCCATGCTTTATGGCTTAGAATCAGGGCTCCAAAGGCGTTTTGAACGCCATGGAACATATGAGATGTTCCAAGAGCTGAAATTGGTATTTCAGGCTCATGCCCGTGTTGAGAGGTATGAGACCTCTGACAAGTTCTTTGCCTACAAGATGGAGGAGAATAGCTCAGCCAGTGAGCATGTGCTCAGAATGTCTGGGTGCTTCAATCGCTTGAATCAAGTGGGAGTTAATCTTCCAGATAAGATAGTGATTGACAGAGTTCTCCAGTCACTATCACCAAGCTACTAGAGCTTCGTGATGAACTATAACATGCAAGGGATGGAGATGATCCCGGAGCTGTTCTCATGCTTAAGGCCGTGAAGGTAGAAATCAAGAAGGAGCATCAAGTGTTGATGGTTAACAAGACCACTGGTTTCAAGGAGGGCAAGGGAAAAGAAGGGAAACTTCATGAATGGCAAGCCAGTTGTCGCTCCAGTGAAGAAACCCAAGGTTGAACCCAAACCCGAGACTAAGTGCTTCTATTGTAAGGGGAACAGTCACTGGTAGCGGAACTACCCCAAATACTTGGTAGATAAGAAGGCTGGCAACTTCAACAAAAGTATATTTTATATACGTGTTATTGATGTGTACCTTACTAGTACTCCTAGTAGCACCTGGGTATTAGATACCGGTTCAGTTGCTAATATTGGTAACTCAAAACAAAAGCTGCGGAATAAATGGAGACTAGCTAAGGGCGAGGTGACGATGTGTGTTGGAAGTGTTTCCAAGGTTGATGTGATCACCATCGCACGTTCCCTCTACCTTCGGGATCAGTGTTAAACCTAGATAAATGTTATTTGGTGTCAGCGTTGAGCATGAACATGATGAGATCATGTTTATTGTAATGCGGTTATTCATTTAAGTCAGAGACTAATGGTTATTCCGTTTACATGAATAATACCTTCTATGGTCATGCACCCAATGTGAATGGTTTATTGAATCTCGATCGTAGTGATACACATGTTCATAATATTGATGCCAAAAGATGTAGAGTTGATAATGATAGTACCACTTTCTTGTGGCACTGCCGCTTAGGTCATATTGGTGTAAAGCGCATGAAGAAACTCCATGCTGATGGACTTTTGGAGTCACTTGATTTTGAATCACTTGACACATGTGAACCATGCCTTATGGGCAAGATGACTAAAACCCCGTTTTCCGGTACAATGGAACGGGCAAGTGACTTGTTGGAAATCATACATACTGATGTGTGCGGTCTGATGAGTGTTGACGCACACGGTGGATATCATTATTTCCTCACCTTCACCGATATTTTGAGTAGATATGAGTATATTTACTTAATAAAGCATAAGTCTGAAACGTTTGAATAGTTCAAGCAATTTCAGAGTGAAGTTGAGAATCATCGTAACAAGAAGATTAAATTCCTACGATCCGATCGAGGGGAGAATATCTGAGTTATGAGTTTGGCAATCACTTAAGACAATGTGGAATTGGTTCACAGTTGACGCCACTTGGAACACCACAGCGTAATGGTGTGTCCGAACATCGTAATCATACCTTATTGGATATGGTGCATTCTATGATGTCTCTTGCTGATCTACCACTATCGTTTTGAGGTTATGCATTAGAGATGACTACATTTACTTTAAATAGGGCACCATCTAAGTCCGTGGAGATGACACCGTATGAACTGTGGTTTGGCAAGAAACCTAAGTTGTCATTTTTTAAGGTTTGGGGCTGCAATGCTTATGTCAAAAGGCCTCAGCCGGAAAAGATCGAACCCAAAGCAGACAAATGCGTCTTCATAGGATACCCAAAAGAGATGGTTGGGTATACCTTCTATCTCAGATCCGAGGGCAAAGTGTTTGTCGCTAAGAATGGGTCCTTTCTCGAGAAAGAGTTTCTCTCAAAAGAATTGAGTGGGAGGAAGATAGAACTTGATGAGTTTGTTGAACCTTTACTTCAACCAGAGAGTAGTGCAGCACAGAAAGATGTTTATGTGGCACCTACGTCAGTTGAAGAGGAAGCTAATGATGATGATCATGAAGCTTCGGATCAAGTTACTATTGAACCTCGTAGGTCGACAAGGGTACGTACAGCTTCTGAGTGGTATGGTAACCCTGTCTTAGAGGTCATGTTGTTGGACAACGGTGAACCTACGAGCTATGGAGAAGCGATGGTGGGCCCGGATTCCAACAAATGGCTAGGAGCCATGAAATCCGAGATAGGATCCATGTATGAGAACAAAGTATGGACTTTGGTGGACTTGCCCGATGATCGGCAAGCCATTGAGAATAAATGGATCTTTAAGAAGAAGACAGACACTGATGGTAATGTCACCATTTATGAAGCTCGACTTGTCGCAAAGAAGTTTCCGACAAGTTCAAGTAGTTGACTATGATGAGACTTTCTCACTCGTAGCGATGCTAAAGTCTGTTGGGATTATGTTAGCAGTTGCTGCATTTTTTGATTACGAAATCTGGCGGATGGATGTCAAAACAGAGTTTCCTTAATGGTTTCCGTGAGGTAAGGTTGTATATGATACAACCAGAAGGTTTTGTCGATCCTAAGGATGCTAAAAGGCATGCAAGCTCTAGCGATCCTTCTATGGACTAGAGCAAGCATCTCGGAGTTGGAATATACCCTTTGATGAGGTGATCAAAGCTTTTGGGTTTATACAAAGTTTGCAAGAAACTTGTATTTATAAGAAAGTGAGTGGGAGCACTACAACATTTCTGATAATTATATGTGGATGACATATTGTTGATCGGAAATGATGTAGAATTTCTGGAAAGCATAAAGGGTTGTTTGAAAGGAGTTTTTCAAAGGAAGACCTGGGTAAAGCTGCTTACGTATTGGGCAACAAGATCTATAGAGATAGATCAAGACGCCTGATAAGACTTTCACAGAGCACATACCTTGACGTGATTTTGAAGGAGTTCAAAATGGACCAGTCAAAGAAGGAGTTCTTGCCTGATTTGTAAGGTGTGAAGTTGAGTAAGACTCAAAGCTCGACCACGGCAGAAGAAAGAGAAAGGACAAAGGTCGTCCCCTATGCCTTAGCCATAGGCTCTATACAGTATACCATGCTGTGTGCCGCACCTGATGTGTGCCTTGCCACGTGTCTGGAAAGGGGGTACAAAAGTGACCCAGGAGTGGATCACTGGACAGCGGTCAAAATTGTCATTTGAGGAATAAGGAAATGTTTCTCGGTTATGGAGGTGATAAAGAGTTCGGTGTAAAGGGTTACGTCGATGCAAGCTTTAACACCTATCCGGATGACTCTGAGTAGCAAACCGGATACGTATAGTGGAGCAACCATTTGGAATAGCTCCAAGTGGAGCGTGGTAGCAGCATCTACAATAAGACATAGAGATTTGCAAAGTACATACGGATCTGAATGTTGCAGACCCGTTGACTAAAACCTCTCTCACAAGCATAACATGATCAAACCCCAGAACTCATTGAGTGTTAATCACATGGTGATGTGAACTAGATTATTGACTCTAGTAAACTCTTTGGGTGTTAGTCACATGGCGATGTGAACTACGAGTGTTAATCACATGGTGATGTGAACTAGATTATTGACTCTAGTGCGAGTGGGAGACTGTTGGAAATATGCCCTAGAGGCAATAATAAATTGGTTATTATCATATTTCCTTGTTCATGATAATCGTTTATTATCCATGCTAGAATTCTATTGATCGGAAACTCAGATACATGTGTGGATACATAAACAACAACATGTCCCTAGTAAGCCTCTACCGGACTAGCTCATTGATCAAAGATGGCTATGGTTTCCTAGCCATGGACATGAGTTGTCATTTGATAACGGGATCACATCATTAGGAGAATGATGTGATGGACAAGACCCAAACTATAAACATAGCATATGATCGTGTCAACTTTATTGCTATCGTTTTCTGCATGTCAAGTATATGTTCCTATGACCATGAGATCATGCAACTCACTGACACCAGAGGAGTACCTTGTGTGTACCAAATGTCGTAACGTAACTGGGTGACTATAAAGGTGCTCTACAGGTATCTCCGAGGGTGTCTATTGAGTTGGCATGGATCAAGACTGGGATTTGTCACTCCGTATGACGGAGAGGTATCTCAGGGCCCACTCGGTAATACAACATCAAAAGAAGCTTGCAAGCAATATGACTAATGGTTTAGCCACGGGATCTTGTATTACGGAATGAGTAAAGAGACTTGCCGGTAATGAGATTGAACTAGGTATGGAGATACCGACGATCGAATCTCGGGCAAGTAACACACCGATAGACAAAGGGAACTACATACGGGATTAGCTGAATCCTTGACATCGAGGTTCGACCGATAAGATCTTCGTAGAATATGTAGGAACCATTATGGGCATCCAGGCCCCGCTATTGGTTATTGACCATAGAGGTGTCTCGGTCATGTCTGCATAGTTCTCGAACCCGCAGGGTCTACACACTTAACGTTTGGTGATGATATAAGTATAGTTGAGTCATTATGGTGGTTACCGAAGGTTGTTCGGAGTCTCGGATGAGATCCCGGATGTGACGAGGAACTCCGGAGGTGAAGATTGATATATTGGACGAAGGGTATTGGAGTCTGGAAGTGTTCCGGGGGTACCGAGTGATGACCAGCATGACCGAAAGGGGTTTCGAGGGGCCCCGGCAAGTGTTGGCGGCCCCATGGGCCAAGGGGAGGGGGCAAACTAGCCCACTAAGGGGCTGTGCGCCCCCTCACACTTTCCCACGTGACCAGGAGAGGTGGGGCGCCTCCCTCTAGGGTTTCCCTCCACCCGGCTTGGGGGGCAAGTCACCCTAGGGGCGATCCCATCTGCCCTGGCCGCCGCCCCCCCTAGGGGAAACCCTAGGGGCGCCACCCCCTCGTCCCTTCACCTATATATAGAGAGGTAGAGAGAGGGCAACCGCACCCCTTGATCACATCTCCACGCCACGGCGCTACCTCTCCTCTCCCTCGCATCCCTCTTCTTCTCCGTAGTGCTTAGCGAAGCTCTGCTGAGATTTCTCCATCACCACCGCCACCACGCCATCGTGCTGCCGGAGAACTCAAGCTACTACTTCACCATCGCTCGCTGGATCGACGAGGTGAAGGCGTCATCAAGCCGTACGTGTGTTGAACATGGAGGTGCCGTCCATTCGGCACTTGGATCAGGAGTTCGCGGGACGGATCGTGATTGGATCGCGAAGACATTTGCGGGACGAATCATGATTGGATCGCGAAGACGTTCGACTACATCAACCGCGTTTCTTAACGCTTCCACTTAGCGATCTACAACGGTATGATGATGCAATCTCTCCTCTCATAGATGTTCATCTCCTAGATTGATCTTGGTGAGCGTAGGAATTTTTTTGTTTCCCATGCAACATTCCCCAACATAAAGTCGGTTACAAGTCAGTAGTACACGTTCGAAAAGGGAAAATAGTCTAGACCAACTAGGCGGCACGTAGGCACGCGGTTGAGGGATACAAGAACGGGACATAGCGGTATGCTACATCAACGTCGGGGAAACCTCTGAGGTCAGGAAGCTGTAGGTGACGAAAAGCCAGACGGTACTCGAGATAAGGGTCCTGCGCTCCGTGAACACTCTAGTGCAGAACCTGGTCCCAGACTGGAAGAAGAGGTAATCATGCAGGAGTACTACCTCCAACAGCGGGCCACACAAGACCTGGTCATAGCTCTGTCCTGCACGGGTAAAGGATGTACTCTGGTTGTATCCTCGTGCTGACTACTGGCAGCATCTGTGTCAGAGTGTCATAGTGACGAGCACGAGTGGCGTACAACTCGATAGCAAGAGCTCGAACAGTGCGATGCAGAGCCTCAATGTACCGAACCATAACCTGAGGGTCGTAACGACGGCTCATGTAGGGGGTACAGATAGCAGTATAGTATCCAGTCACATCCCTAGCTGGGACGTATGGGATGTATCTGAACCCAGTCTCCTCCAAGCGGGGGTGCTCTCCACGGAGACGGGTGATAGCAACGAAGGTAGCATCATAGACTGCCATCTCAATAGTCACTCCAACACCCCAAAAGGTGTGCAACTCATTGCTGGAAGTATCCTGCCGATCATAGATAACAACCACAGCGCGGTACTCCTCCTAGTTGAACTCGCGGTAGTCCTTGTACACGGTGTACTGGGGGTACCAGCAATATCCCAGCATGGTCAAGAGGTCGACCATAATAGTCGGGAACCCAGTCACATCAATAGCCATGGTCTGGCGCATGATCTGCGTTGCGGGACGCATCATTCATTCTACTTTCAAAGAAATATTTGCAGGTAATCCAGCTCTCCGGTTGGATGTGATCACGAGACCCTAATTTTAGAGTTAGCAATTTTTTTAACCCGAATAGAAGAGAGATCAGAATCCCAGAGTAAAGATGAGGAATAAAAGATCCTAATACCACCCATTTGTGATGTGGGCCCGTAAGCCACACAACAATGTTAGTAAAAGTTTTTCAAAGACTAGACTCAACTTCGGCCAAGGAGTTGGAAAGGGGCTTCCTACAGGCAGTCGGCTCTGATACCAACTAGTGACGCACCGGCTTAATCGTGCACTAATTATACACGCAAATGCGCATGATCAAGATCAGAGACTCACAGGAAGATATCACAACACAACTCTAGACACAAATTAAAGTCATACAAGCTTTATATTACAAGCCAGGGGCCTCGAGGGCTAGAATACATAAGAGTCAGCGGAAGCAACAATATCTGAGTACAGACATAAAGTAAAAAAGTTTGCCTTAAGAAGGCTAGCAAAACAAAGATAACATGGATCGAAAAGGCAAAGGCCTCCTGCCTAGGAGCCTCCTAACTACTCCTGGTCATCGGAGGTCTCCACATAGTAGTATGCTCCCTTTGGGTAGTAGTAGTCATCGGCCGAGTCAGCTGGCTCCTGGACTCCGTCATCTGATCACAGCAATCGGGTATAGGGGAAAAGAGGTAGCAAAGCAACCGTGAGTACTCATCCAAAGTACTCGCAAGACTTACATCAGATCTATAATAAGTATGCATCAGTATCAAAGAAATGGGGCTATATCTTTGGACTGAACTGTAGAAATGCCAGAAGAGAAGAGAAGACCTAGCCTATCGAAGACTAGCATCTTGCATCGTCTTGCATCATTAGAAGAGTGCAGATTAGCATATCATAAGTAATAAGTATGTTGTAGTAACGCCTAGAGATCCTTCCTCGACTCCCTACGAGAAAGCAATCTCGGAGCCATCATATCCATTTTGTGTCTCCAGTATCCAGTTCTAGTTGTATAGATCAGGATACAACTCCGAGCGGCCGTTACCATGGACACGACTATTCGAATAGATAAACTTCCTGCTACTTGTGAGCTGCGTTGGGATTTCCCCAAAGAGGAGGGGATGATGCAGTACAGCAGAGATAAGTATTTCCCTCAGTTATGAAACCAAGGTTATCAATCCAGTAGGAGAACCAACCAACACTATGTAAATAGCACCTGCACACAAACAACAAATACTTGCAACCCAATGCATAGAGGGGTTGTCAATCCCTCAACGGTTACGAGCAGGATTAGGATTTGATAGATAGATCTGACAAAAATACAAAATAAAATAAATAAAAGAAAATTGCAGCAAGGTATTTTTAGGATTTTTATATGATAAAAGATAGACCCGGAGGCCATAGTTTTCATGAGATTCTTCTCTTGAGAAAATAGCATACATTGGGTAGACAAATTACTATTGAGCAATTGATAGAAAAGCAAATAATTATGACGATATCCAAGGCAATGATCAAACATATAGGCATCATGTCCAAGATTAGTAGACCGAAACGATTATGCATCTACTACTATTACTCCACACATCGACCGCTATCCAGCACGCATCTAGTGTATTAAGTTCATGGAAAAACGGAGTAATGCATTAGGCAAGATGACATGATGTAGACAAGATAAACTCACGTATGAATAAACCCCATATTTTTACCCTTAATAGCAATGATACATACGTGCCATGTCCCTTTCTTTCACTGGGATTGAGCACCGCAAGATCAAACCTATTACAAAGCACCTCTTCCCATGGCAAGATAAATCAATCTAGTTGGCCAAACCAAACCAACAAATTGGAGAAGAAATACGAAGCTATATTAATCATGCATAAAAGAGTTCAGAGAAAACTCAAATAATATTCATGCATAGATCTGATCATAAACTCACAATTCATCGGATCTCAACAAACACACCGCAAAAAGTCATTACATCAAATAGATCTCTGAGAACAACAAGGAGAACATTGTATTGAGAAACATTGAGAGAGAAGAAGCCATCTAGCTACTAACTATGGACCTGTAGGTCTGTGGTAAACTACTCACGCATCATCGGAGGGGCAGCAAGGTTGATGAAGAACCCCTCCGTGATCGATTCCCCCTCCGGCAGATTGCCAGAAAAGGTCCCCAGATGGGAACTCTCGAGAATAGAGGCTTGTGGTGGTAGAAAAAGTATTTCATGGACTCCCCTGTTGGTTTCCTGATTTTTGAGTATTTATAGAGGTGGAGTTAGGTTAAACGGAGCTCTGTGGGCCCCACTTGGTGGGCCCATGCTCCCACGTTTGGTCTTCTCCCGAAGCTTCTAGTGTCCCTTATGTCCAGACAAAAATCTCCAAAAAAGTTTCGTGGCATTTGGGCTTCATTTGATCCTGATATTCTGTGAAACCAAAAACAAGCAAAAAAACAACAACTGGCACTGGGCACTAAGTTAATAGGTTAGTCCCAAAAAATGATATAAAGTTGCTTGTAAATGTATACAAAACATCCAAGATTGATATTTTAATAGCATGGAACAATCAAAAATTATGGATACGTTGGAGACGTATCACTTCCCTGCAGGGGTGCACAAACTTACCCAACACACTCGATTAACTCCGGCCGAACACACTTTCCTGGGTCATGCCCGATCTCGGCTGATCAACACACCATAGTCCTACCTAGGCTCAACAGAGAGGCCAGCACGTCGGTCTACATCCTAAATGTGAAGGAGTCATGCGCCAATCGTCCTTTGCAATCATGCACGTTGCGAACGTGGCCTCGAGCAGACCCACCCCCTTATACAAGCGTAGGTGGTTACCATCCAACCGGGCACGTGCCTCTAAACTGCTGACATCTGAGAGCTTTCGGAAGAATCATATGATGCATAGTGGCCATACTTATTCCCGCGTGGTGGCTAGTGCGAAAAGGCCAGAGGCCTACTCGGATCACATATCCAAATCATTAGTGACTTGGGAGCGCACGGAGACGATCAATGATCCATGATCTATGGTCTCGTCGCCCCGTCTCGCGGACTTACGACAAGGGCTAAGAATGCCCGGCCGGGCCGCATAATTATCTCGCGGGTACCCTCACGGTCAACCCGACTCCACATCACTCGCGGGTACCCTCACGGTCAACCCGACCTCACATTTCTCGCGGGTACCCCTCGGGGCCGACCCGTCTTTAACAAGGTTCTGGGGGTAAAGTCAAATTAACCGTGTGTCCAAAACATCAAAAGGGGAATCCGAGGAATCACCCTCGATGGATTCCTACTCGATGTAACCGTCAAGGTGACCTTGGTGGAATCACCCTCGAAGGGTCCACACTTGAGGTGTTGCACAACAGCGCCATTATCGGGAGTGGTGAACCAGGAATCACCCTCCGTAGACCACGACCGATTAGCTACACTACAGAGGTATCATCAGAAGTGTGTTACAAGGTATCACCGTCGGCACTTGATAGTAACTCTGAAGACTCTTACAACCAAGGGGGTGTCGGTGATGTGTCGGGCTCTGGATGTCGATCACGTTGATTGAGTCATCGATGATAAAGCGGAGGCAACAGGGACAAGGTGAGGGGTCACTGATGGATCACTAACCAACCTATACTAAGCATATAGGATAACAGGTAAGGTAACATAGCAGGTTACAAAATTAGGGTATCCATCAGAATAGGAGCAACCAAATACAGTAGCAAATTCTAATGCAAGCATGAGAGAGAAAGAATGGGCGATATAGGAATGATCAAGGGGGTTTGCTTGCCTGGAAGCTCTGCTGCAAGTGGCTGGACGTCAGAGGTGTAGTCGTACCCGGGAGCAGCGGCAGTCTCGGTGTCTACCGAAGAGAAGAGGGGCAAAAAACAATAAATATAAAGCAAACAAATGCATCACGATGCATGACATGGCAATATGTTGTGCTAGGGGTGACCTAACGCAGTGCTACACATTACAGACGGAGCGGGAAAACATCTGGGAATGTTTTCCCAGTGTTTTGCAGTTTTCGGACATATGAATCAGAGGGGAAGGATCCATGTTCTTGTTAGAGGCATGTGAAAGATGAGGTCACATTTTTCTGAGCAATTTTCATATATAAATTATTTTCATCTGACTTATAAATTATTTTATATGATTTTTCAAAGATTTAAACATTTTATGAAATTTACTGTATTTAAATTAATTCGAAAATAAGTTTATTGTGTCATCAATATGCCAGGGTGACGTCAGCAGTCAACCTAGCCGGTCTAGGTCAAACCTGACTGCCACGACCCACATGTCAGTGACTGAACTGATTAACAGAGATTAACTTCAACTAATTAGGTTAATTAGCCTCTAGGGCCCACATGTCAGTGTCATTTAAATTTAACCAAATAACTTTTAGTTAATTTAGGGGGGTGGCCCACCGGTCAGTGACTGTGCTGCCTAGTCAGCATAGTTGACCGGGGTCAACGGGTCAGCTGGGCCCCTGGGACCCACTAGCAGTGACCCAATGGTGGGCCCTAGGCCAGCCATGTTGGCGGCGGCGGCGGAGAGAGCTGTGGCAACCAAACCAACGGCGGAGCGGCTCAGGCCCTCGTCAGGATTTGTCTATAGGCTGCCGTTTCGAGCGCGACTGGTCGTGTTCGAACGTGCACTCGACGGCGCATCGAGCGGTGGCGGTGGCACTACCAGACTTGGCCGGAATCGACGCCGGTGACGAGCGAGGTGGATGGCGAGCATCAGGCGAGGTCGGGAACGGGGCTAGGGGCACTAGGGGTGCGTGCGCGTTCATGTTAAGCTCCTATGGGCACGCTGAGCACGCTTATGCGCTTGGTCGAGCTTGACGACGACAGCAACGACGGCGGTGAGCGGCGCGACGGAGCCGAGCTTGGCCATCCATGGCGGGGCGAGCTAGGGGGCGAGCGGGATGATGTAGAGAGAGAGGAAGGGAGCAGAGGCTCACCGGGAGCCTGCAGGTGTGCAAAGGTGGGCTCGGGGGAGGCTCGAGACGGCGGATTTGGTGACGACGACTGGCGAGGCAGAGGAAGAAGGGTCGGGGAGGGGCGTTGTAGTGGTCCCCGGCTCCAACTTGAGGTAGTAGACGGCCTAGCGGACGGCAGCGAACCGTCTGACACGGAGAGGCGGCGAGGTGGGCATGGTAGACGCGACTCCTACGACGGCGAGGCCATGGCTGCGCTCGACGAGGTGGGGCTGGTGAAACGAGCGAGGTGGAGAGGGGAGGAGGAGCGAGTGGGAGTAGGTGGACGGGGAGGAGCCCGAGGGGCCGTGGGGTGGTGCCCTTATCCTCCCGTGGCAAAGGCGTCAAGGTGGTCTGGCGGCGACGCGCGGGCGCGCATGCGTGCCCTCGGTCGGCTACTGTAGGTAATAGTCGACCCGGTTGGTGGGCTGGGCCGGCCTGGGTATGTTCCTGTGGCCTAAGGCCCAGGTAAGCTTTTCTGCTTTTTTGTTTTTTTCATTTCCTTTTGTTTTTCTTTTATTTATTTTTGTTTTCTTTTTTATTTTCAGTGGTATTTTAGTTTTATAAATTATGAAACTTGCACCATAATTAGCATTACAATTTAGGCCACTACCACAAAATGTATGGCATTTATTTAAAATAGTTTGGAATTTTTATAATTTTAAAAGCAATTAAAATATTGAGTTGGATCCTATTTTAATTATTTTAGGTCATTTAAACACTTTATAAAATCTTGGTTTCTCCACCATAATTAACTATGGATTATTTGCCATTACATGAACTTTTTAGTTTTCATATTTGTGAATTTCTCAATTTCACTTATAATTTGAATTTGATAAGTGGAATTTGAAATGAGATATGGATCAAAGATGATCAAGACTAGTTAATCAAAGTAGCTTAGTTTAATGATGATGATCACTATAGCTCATTACATAGGGGGTGTTACAAGCGCCAGAAGCGGGACAAACCACACAAAAAGTTCACCTTGAGACCTGTCTGTAACTGAAGTAAAACTGCAAGGGATGGACATGTACAATAAAAAGTGATACCTCTTTCGTGGCGCCGTGTGATACGTCTCCGTCGTATCTATAATTTTTTATTGTTCCATGCCAATATTATACAACTTTCACATATTTTTGGTAATATTTTATATGATTTATTGGACTAACCTATTGATCCAGTGCCCAGTGCCAGTTCCTGTTTGTTGCATGTTTTTTGTTTCGCAGAATATCCATATCAAACGAAGTCCAAACGCGATAAACATTTACGGAGAATTATTTTGAAATATATGTGATTTTGGGGACTTGGAATCAACGCAAACGGGGCCCCAAGCTGCTTAATAAAAAAGACCTCGGTGAAGCTGCTTAAGTATTGAGCATCAAGATCTATAGGGATAGATCGAGACGCTTAATAGGACTTTCACAAAGCACATACCTTGACAAAATTTTGAAGGAGTTCAAAAAGGGATCAGTCAAAGAAAGAGTTCTTGCCTGTATTCAAGGTATAAAGTTGAGTAAGACTCAAAGCATGACCACGACAGAAGATAGAGAGAGAATGAAAGTCATTCCCTATGCCTCAGCCATAGGTTCTATAAAGTATGTCATGCTGTGTACCAAACCTGTTGTGTACCTTGCCATGAGTTTGTCAAGGGGGTACAATAGTGATTCAGGAGTAGATCACTAGACAACGGTCAAAATTATCCTTAGAGGACTAAGGAAATGTTTCTCGGTTATGGAGGTGATGAAGAGTTCGTCGTAAAGAGTTACGTCGATGCAAGCTTTGACACTGATCTAGATGACTCTAAGTCTCAATCTAGATACATATTGAACGTGGGAGCAATTAGCTAGAGTAGCTCCATACAGAGCATTGTAGACATAGAAATTTGCAAAATACATATGGATCTGAATGTGGCAGACCCGTTGACTAAACTTCTCTCACAAGCAAAACATGATCACACCTTAGTACTCTTTGGGTGTTAATCACATAGCGATGTGAACTAGATTATTAACTCTAGTAAACCCTTTGGGTGTTAATCACATAAAGATGTGAACTATTGGTGTTAAATCACATGGCGATGTGAACTAGATTATTGACTCTAGTGCAAGTGGGAGACTGAAGGAAATATGCCCTAGAGGCAATAATAAAGTTGTTATTTATATTTCCTTATATCATGATAAATGTTTATTATTCATGCTAGAATTGTATTAACCGGAAACTTGATACATGTGTGAATACATGGACAAAACACCAAGTCCCTAGTAAGCCTCTACTAGACTAGCTCGTTGATCAAAGATGGTTAAGTTTCCTAACCATAGACATGTGTTGTCATTTGATGAACGGGATCACATCATTAGGAGAATGATGTGATGGACAAGACCCATCCGTTAGCTTAGCATAATGATCGTTAAGTTTTATTGCTATTGCTTTCTTCATGACTTATACATATTCCTCTGATTATGAGATTATGCAACTCCCAAATACCGGAGGAACACCTTGTGTGCTATCAAACATCACAACGTAACTGGGTGATTATAAAGATGCTCTACAGGTGTCTCCGAAGGTGTTTGTTGGGTTGGCATAGATCGAGATTAGGATTTGTCACTCCGAGTATCGGAGAGGTATCTCTGGGCCCTCTCGGTAATGCACATCACTATAAGCCTTGCAAGCAATGTGACTAATGAGTTAGTTACGGGATGATGCATTACGGAACGAGTAAAGAGACTTGCCGGTAATGAGATTGAACTAGGTATGAAGATACCGACGATCGAATCTCAGGCAAGTAACATACCGATGACAAAGGGAATGACGTATGTTGTCATTACGGTTTGACCGATAAAGATCTTCGTAGAATATGTAGGAACCAATATGAGCATCCAGGTTCCGCTGTTGGTTATTGACCGGAGATGTGTCTCGGTCATGTCTACATAGTTCTCGAACCCGTAGGGTCCGCACGCTTAACGTTCGATGACGATTTGTATTATGAGTTATGTGTTTTGGTGACCGAAGATTGTTCGGAGTCCCGGATGAGATCACGGACATGACGAGGAGTCTCAAAATGGTCGAGAGGTAAAGATTGATATATTGGAAGGTTATATTCGGACACCGGAATGGTTCCGGAGTGGTTCGGGTATTTTTCGGAGTACCGAGGGGTTACCGGAACCCCCCGGGGAAATATTGGGCCTACATGGGCCTTAGGGGAGAGGGGAGGCAGCCCACAAAGGGTGGCCGCGCCCCCCCCCCATAGGGAGTCCGAATTGGACTATGGGAGGGGGCGCGCCCCCCTTTCCTTCTCCTCTTCCCTATTTCCCCCATCCAGAGAAAGGAAAAGTTGGGGGGGGGACGAATCCTACTAGGAGTGGAGTCCTAGTAGGACTCCCCCCATGGCGCGCCCCCTTGGTGACCGGCCTCCTCCTCCCCTCCTTTATATACGGGGGCAGGGGGGCACCCCAAAGTACAACAATTATTCTCTTAGCCGTGTGCGATGCCCCCCTCCACAGTTTACTCCTCCGGTCATAGCGTCGTAGTGCTTAGGCGAAGCCCTGCGCGGATCACATCACCATCACCGTCACCACACCGTCGTGCTGACGAAACTCTCCCTCGAACATCTGCTGGATCAAGAGTTCGAGGGACGACATCGAGCTGAATGTGTGCTGAACTTGGAGGTGTCGTACGTTCGGTGCTTGATCGGTTGGATCGCGAAGATGTTCGACTACATCAACCGCGTTAAGCTAACGCTTCCGCTTTCGGTCTACGAGGGTACGTCGACACACTCTCCCCCTTTCATTGCTATGCATCTCCTAGATAGATCTTGCGTGAGCGTAGGAATTTTTTTGAAATTGCATGCTCCGTTCCCCAACAGTGGCATCAGAGCCAGGTCTATGCGTAGATGATATGCACGAGTAGAACACAAAAAGTTGTGGGCGATGATAGTCATACTACTTACCACCAACGTCTTATTTTGATTCGGCGGTATTGTTGGATGAAGCGGCCCGGACCAACCTTACATGACCACGTTCATGAGACCGGTTCCACCGACAGCCATGCAACCTGTTGCATAAAGGTGGCTGGCGGGTGTCTGTTTCTCCAACTTTAGTTGAATCGAATTTGACTACGGCCGGTCCTTGTTGAAGGTTAAAACAGCAAACTTGACGAAACATCATTGTGGTTTTGATGCGTAGGTAAGAACGGTTCTTGCTAGAAGCCCGTAGCAGCCACGTAAACTTGCAACAACAAAGTAGAGGACGTCTAACTTGTTTTTGCAGGGCATGTTGTGATGTGATATGGTCAAGACATAATGTGATATACGTTGTTGTATGAGATGATCATGTTTTGTAAAAGTTATCGGCAACTGGCAGGAGCCTTATGGTTGTCGCTTTATTGTATGAAATGCAATCGCCATGTAATTGCTTTACTTTATCACTATGCATTAGCAATAGTTGTAGAAGCAATAGTTGGTGAGACGACAACGACGCTACGATGGAGATCAAGGTGTCAAGTCGGTGACGATGGAGATCATGACGGTGCTTTGGAGATGGAGATCAAAGGCACAAGATGATGATGGCCATATCATGTCACATATTTTGATTGCATGTGATGTTTATCTTTTATTCATCTTATTTTGCTTAGTACGACGGTAGCATTATAAGATGATCCCTCACTAAATTTCAAGGCATAAGTGTTCTCCCTGAGTATGCACCGTTGCGATAGTTCGTCGTGCCGAGACACCACGTGATGATCGGGTGTGATAAGCTCTATGTTCACATACAACGGGTGCAAGACAGTTTTGCACGTGCGGAATACTCGGGTTAAACTTGACGAGCCTAGCATATGCAGATATGGCCTCGGAACACTGAGACCGAAAGGTCGAACATGAATCATATAGTAGATATGATCAACATAGAGATGTTCACCAATGAAAACTACTCCATCTCACATGATGATCGGACATGGTTTAGTTGATATGGATCACGTGATCATTTAGATGACTAGAGGGATGTCTATCTAAGTGGGAGTTCTTAAGTAATATGATTAATTGAACTTTAATTTATCATGAACTTAGTCCTGGTAGTATTTGCGAATTATGTTGTAGATCAATAGCTCGCGTATAGCTCCCCTATTTTATTTTTGATATGTTCCTAGAGAAAACTAAGTTGAAAGATGATAGTAGCAATGATGCGGACTGGGTCCGTGATCTGAGGAATATCCTCGTTTCTGCACAGAAGAATTATGTCCTTGATGCACCGCTAGGTGACAGACCTATTGCAGGAGCAGATGCAAACGTTATGAACGTTTGGCAAGCTCCATATGATGACTACTTGATAGTTTAGTGCACCATGCTTTACGGCTTAGAACCGGGACTTCAAAAACGTTTTGAACGCCACGGAGCATATGAGATGTTCCAAAGAGATGAAATTGGTATTTCAGACTCATGCCCGTGTCGAGAGGTATGAGACCTCTAACAAGTACTTTGCCTACAAGATGGAGGAGAATAGCTCAGCTAGTGAGCATGTGCTCAGAATGTCTGGGTACTACAATCGCTTGAATCAAGTGGGAGTTAATCTTCCAGATAAGATAGTGATTGACAGAGTTCTCTAGTCACTATCACCAAGTTACTAGAACTTCATGATGAACTATAATATGCAAGGGATGATGAAAACGATTCCCAAGCTCTTCGCGATGCTGAAATCGGCGAAGGTAGAAATCAAGAAATAGCATCAAGTGTTGATGGTTGACAAGACCACTAGTTTCAAGAAAAAGGGCGAGGGCAAGAAAGGGAACTTCAAGAAGAATGGCAAGCAAGTTGTCACTCCCGTGAAGAAGCCCAAAGATGGACCTAAGCCTGAAACTGAGTGCTTCTACTGCAAAGGAAATGGTCACTGGAAGCGGAACTGCCCCAAATACTTGGCGGATAAGAAGGATGGCAAAGTGAACAAAGGTATATTTGATATACATGTTATTGATGTGTATTTTACTAGTGTTCATAGTAGCCCCTGGGTATTTGATACCAATTCAGTTGCTAACATTAGTAACTTAAAACAGGAGTTGCAAAATGAACAGAGACTAGTTAATGATGATGTGACGATGTGTGTTGGAAGTGATTCCAAGGTTGATAAGATCACCATCGCACACTCCCTCTACCTTCGGGATTAGTGTTGGACCTAAATAAATGTTATTTGGTGTTTGCGTTGAGCATGAATATGATTGGATCATGTTTATTGCGATACGGTTATTCATTTAACACAGAGAATAATTGTTGTTCTGTTTACATGAATAAAACCTTCTATGGTCATACACTCAATATAAATGGTTTATTGAATCTCGATCGTAGTGATACACATATTCATAATATAGATGCCAAAAGATGCAAAGTTGATAATGATAGTGCAACATATTTGTGGCACTGTCGTTTTGGTCATATTGGTGTAAAGCGCATGAAGAAACTCCATGCAGATGGGCTTTTTGGAATCACTTGATTATGAATCATTTGATACTTGCGAACCATGCCTCATGGGCAAGATGACTAAAACTCCGTTCTCCGGAACAATGGAGTGAGCCAATGACTTATTGGAAATAATACATACCGATGCATGCGGTCCGATGAGTGTTGAAGCTCGCGGCGGGTATCATTATTTTCTGACCTTCACAGATGATTTGAGCAGATATGGGTATATCTACTTAATGAAACATAAGTCTGGAACATTTGAAAAGTTCAAAGAATTTCAGAGTGAAGTGGAAAATCATCGTAACAAGAAAATAAAGTTTCTACGATCTGATCGCGGAGGCGAATATTTGAGTTACGAGTTTGGCCTTCATTTAAAACAATGTGGAATAGTTTCACAACTCACGCCACCTGGAACACCATAGCGTAATGGTGTGTCTGAACATCGTAACTATACTTTATTAGATATGGTGCGATCTATGATGTCTCTTACCGATTTACCACTATCGTTTTGGGGTTATGCATTAGAGACAGCTGCATTCACGTTAAATAGGGCACCATCTAAATCCGTTGAGACGACACCGTATGAACTGTGGTTTGGCAAGAAACCTAAGCTGTCGTTTCTTAAAGTTTGGGGTTGTGATGCTTATGTGAAAAAGCTTCAGCCTGATAAGCTCGAACCCAAATCGGAGAAATGCGTCTTCATAGGATACCCAAAAGAAACTGTTGGGTACACCTTCTATCACAGATCCGAAGGCAAGATCTTTGCTGCTAAGAATGGATCCTTTCTAGAGAAGGAGTTTCTCTCGAAAGAAGTGAGTGGGAGGATAGTAGAACTTGATGAAGTAATTGTACCTTCTCTCGAATTGGAGAATAGCTCATCACAAAAAACAATTCCCGTGATGCCTACACCAATTAGTGAGGAAGCTAATGATGATGATCATGAAACTTCATATCAAGTTACTACCGAACCTTGTAGGTCAACCAGAGTACGTTCCGCACCAGAGTGGTACGGTAATACTGTTCTGGAAGTCATGTTACTAGACCGTGACGAACCTACGAACTATGAGGAAGTGATGATGAGCCCAGATTCCGCGAAATGGCTTGAGGCCATGAAATCTGAGATGGGATCCATGTATGAGAACAAAGTATGGACTTCGGTTGACTTGCCCGATGATCGGCAAGCCATAGAGAATAAATGGATCTTCAAGAAGAAGACTGACGCTGACGGTAATGTTACTGTCTACAAAGCTTGACTTGTTGCGAAAGGTTTTCAACAAGTTCAAGGAGTTGACTATGATGAGACCTTCTCACCCGTAGCGATGCTTAAGTCTGTCTGAATCATGTTAGCAATTGCCGCATTTTATGATTATGAAATCTGGCAAATGGATGTCAAAACTGCATTCCTTAATGGATTTCTTAAAGAAGAGTTGTATATGATGCAACCAAAAGGTTTTGTCAATCCTAAAGGTGCTAACAAAGTGTGCAAGCTCCAGCGATCCATTTATGGACTGGTGCAAGCATCTCGGAGTTGGAATATACGCTTTGATAGTGTGATCAAAGCATATGGTTTTATACAGACTTTTGGAAAAGCCTGTATTTACAAGAAATCGAGTGGGAGCTCTGTAGCATTTCTAATATTATATATGGATGACATATTGTTGATTGGAAATGATATAGAATTTCTGGATAGCATAAAAGGATACATGAATAAGAATTTTTTAATAAAAAGACCTCGGTGAAGCTGCTTAAGTATTAAGCATCAAGATCTATAGGGATAGATCGAGACGCTTAATAGGACTTTCACAAAGCACATACCTTGACAAAATTTTGAAGGAGTTCAAAAAGGGATCAGTCAAAGAAAGAGTTCTTGCCTGTATTCAAGGTATAAAGTTGAGTAAGACTCAAAGCATGACCACGGCAGAAGATAGAGAGAGAATGAAAGTCATTCCCTATGCCTCAGCCATAGGTTCTATAAAGTATGCCATGCTGTGTACTAAACCTGTTGTGTACCTTGCCATGAGTTTGTCAAGGGGGTACAATAGTGATTCAGGAGTAGATCACTAGACAGCGGTCAAAATTATCCTTAGAGGACTAAGGAAATGTTTCTCGGTTATGGAGGTGATGAAGAGTTCGTCGTAAAGAGTTACGTCGATGCAAGCTTTGACACTGATCTAGATGACTCTAAGTCTCAATCTAGATACGTATTGAGCGTGGGAGCAATTAGCTAGAGTAGCTCCATACAGAGCATTGTAGACATAGAAATTTGCAAAATACATATGGATCTGAATGTGGCAGACCCGTTGACTAAACTTCTCTCACAAGCAAAACATGATCACACCTTAGTACTCTTTGGGTGTTAATCACATAGCGATGTGAACAAGATTATTGACTCTAGTAAACCCTTTGGGTGTTAATCACATAAAGATGTGAACTATTGGTGTTAAATCACATGGCGATGTGAACTAGATTATTGACTCTAGTGCAAGTGGGAGACTGAAGGAAATATGCCCTAGAGGCAATAATAAAGTTGTTATTTATATTTCCTTATATCATGATAAATGTTTATTATTCATGCTAGAATTGTATTAACCGGAAACTTGATACATGTGTGAATACATGGACAAAACACCGAGTCCCTAGTAAGCCTCTACTAGACTAGCTCGTTGATCAAAGATGGTTAAGTTTCCTAACCATAGACATGTGTTGTCATTTGATGAACGGGATCACATCATTAGGAGAATGATGTGATGGACAAGACCCATCCGTTAGCTTAGCATAATGATCGTTAAGTTTTATTGCTATTGCTTTCTTCATGACTTATACATATTCCTCTGATTATGAGATTATGCAACTCCCGAATACCGGAGGAACACCTTGTGTGCTATCAAACATCACAACGTAACTGGGTGATTATAAAGATGCTCTACAGGTGTCTCCGAAGGTGTTTGTTGGGTTGGCATAGATCGAGATTAGGATTTGTCACTCCGAGTATCGGAGAGGTATCTCTGGGCCCTCTCGGTAATGCACATCACTATAAGCCTTGCAAGCAATGTGACTAATGAGTTAGTTACGGGATGATGCATTACGGAACGAGTAAAGAGACTTGCCGGTAATGAGATTGAACTAGGTATGAAGATACCGACGATCGAATCTCGGGCAAGTAACATACCGATGACAAAGGGAATGACGTATGTTGTCATTACGGTTTGACCGATAAAGATCTTCGTAGAATATGTAGGAACCAATATGAGCATCCAGGTTCCGCTGTTGGTTATTGACCGGAGATGTGTCTCGGTCATGTCTACATAGTTCTCGAACCCGTAGGGTCCGCACGCTTAACGTTCGATGACGATTTGTATTATGAGTTATGTGTTTTGGTGACCGAAGATTGTTCGGAGTCCCGTATGAGATCACGGACATGACGAGGAGTCTCGAAATGGTCGAGAGGTAAAGATTGATATATTGGAAGGTTATATTCGGACACCGGAATGGTTCCGGAGTGGTTCGGGTATTTTTCGGAGTACCGAGGGGTTACCGGAACCCCCCGAGGAAATATTGGGCCTACATGGGCCTTAGGGGAGAGGGGAGGCAGCCCACAAAGGGTGGCCGCGCCCCCCCATAGGGAGTCCGAATTGGACTAGGGGAGGGGGTGCCCCCCCTTTCCTTCTCCTCTTCCCTCTCCCTTCCCTATTTCCCCCTCCGGAGAAAGGAAAAGTTGGGGGGGGGGGCGAATCCTACTAGGAGTGGAGTCCTAGTAGGACTCCCCCCCATGGCGCGCCCCCTTGGTGACCGGCCTCCTCCTCCCCTCCTTTATATACGGGGGAAGGGGGCACCCCAAAGTACAACAGTTATTCTCTTAGCCGTGTGCGGTGCCCCCCTCCACAGTTTACTCCTCCGGTCATAGCGTCTTAGTGCTTAGGCGAAGCCCTGCGCGGATCACATCACCATCACTGTCACCATGCCATCGTGCTGACGAAACTCTCCCTCGACCTTCTGCTGGATCAAGAGTTCAAGGGACGTCATCGAGCTGAACGTGTGCTGAACTCGGAGGTGCCGTACATTCGGTGCTTGATCGGTTGGATCGCGAAGACGTTCGACTACATCAACCGTGTTAAGCTAACGCTTCCGCTTTTGGTCTACGAGGGTACGTGGACACACTCTCCCCCTCTCGTTGCTATGCATCTCCTAGATAGATCTTGCATGAGCGTAGGATTTTTTTTGAAATTGCATGCTCCGTTCCCCAACAGTATGCTTGGAATTTATGCTTGAGATATGATTATACTTGTTGCTCTATGATGAAGGCTCCACACCTTCCCTTTTCATGCAAATTTAATGATAATGAAACCTTGGCTTCTTATGCTAATGGTATATATGATTACTATGATGTGGAACGAATAGAAGAATTTGTTGCTTTTAAGGGTGCTTATGAAATTGAATCTTTGTTTGAAATGTATGAAGATTTTGATGATTCAGTTTATAGACCTGAAAATTTTGCTATACTTAAATATTACTATGATAATTATAAATGCAATTATGATATTGATGTATTCATTGAGAATGTCTTCGCTGTCCAAGAAGAGACTAATATTTTGCAGGAGTCTATGGAAGAAGAAATTGATGAGGCTGTGAGCTCATTGGATGAAAAAGATGAAGAGGAGAGCGAAGAACAAAAGGAGGAAGAGCGGATTAGCTACCCATGCCCACCCTCTAATGAGAGTAACTCTCCAACTCATACATTGTTTAATGCCCCTTTGTTCTTACCGAAGGATAAATGCTATGATAATTGCTATGATCCCTTGGATTCGTTTGAAATATCCCTTTTTGATGAACTTGATGCTTGCTATGCTTGTGGCCATGATGCCAATTTGAATTATGCTTATGGAGACGAAATTGCTATAGTTCCTTATGTTAAGAATGAAATTGTTGCTATTGCACTCACACATGATAGTCCTATCATCTTTTTGAATTCTCCAAACTACACTATATCGGAGAAGTTTGCACTTATTAAGGATTACATTGATGGGTTGCCTTTTACCATTGCACATGACAATTTTGATGAATATAATATGCATGTGCTTGCTGCTCCTACTTGCAATTATTATGAGAGAGGAACTATATCTCCAACCTCTCTATGTTTCCAACACGATAAAATTGCAAGAAACTGCTTATGCTAGGAATTGGCCTTTACTTGATGTGCATGAATTGTTCTTGTATGACATGCCAATGCATAGGAAGAGAGTTAGACTTCGTCATTACATGATATATGTTGCTTTGTGCTCACTACTAAATTCCAAATCATTGTTAATTAAAATTGGCTTTGATATACCTTGGGATTCGGGTGGATCCATTACTTGAGCACTTTATGCCTAGCTTAATGGCTTTAAAGAAAGCGCTGCCAGGGAGACAACTCGGAAGCTTTAGAGAGTCATTTTATTCTGTTGAGTGCTTTTATAAAGTTTAAAAACAAAAAAATATAGAGGGGAACCTAAAAACTTTTTCAAAAAGAGAAGCGATTGAAAGGTGATGCATTGGAGAAGTGAGGGCCGACCTTGAACACTTGTGTTCATGCTCATGGAAACAATGTAATTTTTTCATGAAGATTCTCACAAAAATAATTATCCCCTTGTACAAATCCATTGTATTATAAAAATAATGTGCCAAGATTTTCCTTTAGGATGGTTAGATTGCTTGTTGGTATGTGCGGTGCAAAAACAGAAACTTTGGCTGTAGTGCGTGATTTTACATGTTTTACTGGAACATCAAAAGTTTCTGAAACTTTTTGCACAGTATTTCTATGCAATTTTTTTATTTTTTCCTAATTTTTCAGAATTTTTGGAGTACCATAAGTATGGTGAATGTTCAGATTACTACAGACTGTCCTGTTTAAGACATATTCTGTTTTTTGATGCATTGTTTTGCTTGTTTTGATGAAACTATAGATTCTATCGGTGGTATAAGACATGGAGAAGTTATAATAAAGTAGATACAATGCAAAAAAAATATGAATGGGTTTGCAACAGTACTTAAAGTAGTGATTTGCACTATTATACTAACGGATCTCACGAGGTTTCTGTTGAGTTTTGTGTGGATGAAGTGATCAAAGATCGAGGAGGTCTTGATATGAGGAGAAGGAGGAGAGACAAGAGTTCAAGCTTGGGGATGCCCAAGGCACCCCAAGTAAATATTCAAGGAGACTCAAGTATCTAATCTTGGGGATGCCCCGGAAGGCATCCCATCTTTCTTCAACAAGTATCGGTATGTTTTCGTTTTCATTTCGTTCATGTGATATGCGTAAATCTTGGAGCGTCTTTTGTGTTTAGTTTTCACTTTTCTTTTATGCTCCATGCTGGTATGAGATAGCCCATGGTTGATTTATAGAATGCTCATTGCACTTCACTTATATCTTTTGAGTATGGCTTTATAGAATGCTTCATGTGCTTCACTTATATCATTTGAAGTCTGGATTGCCTGTTTCTCTTCACATGGAAAACCGTTATTAGTAGAATGCTCTTTTGCTTCACTTATATTTATTAGAGCATGGTCTTTTATAGAAAGAATTAAACTCTCATGCTTCACTTATATCTATTTAGAGAGTCAACTGAATTGGTCAACTGCATGGTTAGTCATAAAATCCTACATAAAACTTACGGATCACTGAATATGATATGTTTGATTCCTTGCAATAGTTTTGCGATATAGAGATGATAATATGTGGGAGGTACTAATAAATGGTTGTGGTTAGTAAGAATATTGGTGTTAAGGTTTGTGATTCCCGAAGCATGCACATATAGTCTCTCGTTATGCTATGAAGTTGGAGCATGATTTATTATTGATTATCTTCATTATGAGTGGCGGTCGGGGACGAGCAATGGTATTTTCCTACCAACCTATCCCCCTAGGGGCATGCGTAGTAGTACTTTGCTTCGAGGGCTAATAAACTTTTGCAATAAATATATGAGTTCTTTATGATTAATGTGAGTCCATGGATTATACGCACTCTTATCTTTTCGTAATTTGCTAGCCTCTACGGTACCGTGCATTGCCCTTTCTCACCTCGAGAGTCGGTGCAAACTTCGCAGGTGCATCCAAACCCCGTGATATGATACGCTCTATCACACATAAGCCTTATTATATCTTCCTCAAAACAGCCACCATACCTACCTATTATGGCCTTTCCATAGCCATTCCGAGATATATTGCCATGCAACTGCCATCGCTTACGTTTTGATGACTTGAGCATTCATTGTCATATTGCTTTGCATGATCATATCGCTGACATAGTAGTTGTGGCTCAGCCACCGTTCATCATTTTTTATACATGTTACGCTAGATCATTGCACATCCTGGTACACTATCAGAGGCATTCATATAGAGTCATATTTTGTTATAGGTATCGAGTTGTAATATTGAGTTGTAAGTAAATAGAAGTGTGATGATCATCAATTTTCATTATTAGAGCATGTCCTAGTGAGGAAAGGAGATGATGGAGACTATGATTCCCCCACAAGTCGGGATGAGACTCCGGACAAAAAGAGAGAAAAAAAAAGAAAAAGAAAAAAGAAAAAAGAAAAAAGAAAAAAGAAAAACAAAAAAAAAACAAAGAGATAAGGGGCATGCTAGTTCCACACTTGTGCTTCAAAGTAGCACCATGTTTTTCATTTAGAGAGTCTCATATGTTGTCACTTTCATATACTAGTGGAAATTTTTCATTAGGATTAGATGCACACCCACTTAGTTTTCATGTGGAGCTTTCATACACTTATAGCTCTTAGTGCATTCGTTGCATGGCAATCCCTACTCCTCACATTGATATCAATTGATGTGCATCTCCATAGCCCGTTGGTTAGCCGCGTCAATGTGAGACTTTCTTACTATTTGTCCTTTATATTTATCCCTATCATCATACTCTATTCCACCCATAGTACTATATCCATGGCTTGCGCTCATGTATTGCGTGGGAGTTGAAAAAGCTGAAGCGCGTTAAAAAGTATGAACCAATTGCTCGGCTTGTCATCGGGGTTGTGCCTGATAAATACTTTGTGTTAAGAAGACAGAGCATGACAAGACTATATGATTTTGTAGGGATAGCTTTCTTTAGCGTTGATATTTTGAAAGACACGATTGTTTGTTGGGATGCCTGAGTATTGATGTCTCTATGTAAAATTATAGACTATTGCTTTGAATCATCCGTGTCTTAATATTCATGCCATGATTAGACATATGATCAAGATTATGCTAGGTAGCATTCCACATCAAAAATTATCTTTTTTATCATTTACCTACTCGAGGACGAGCAGGAATTAAGCTTGGGGATGCTGATATGTCTCCATCGTATCTATAATTTTTTATTGTTCCATGAAAATATTATACAACTTTCACATACTTTTGGCAACATTTTATATGATTTATTGGACTAACCTATTGATCCAGTGCCCAGTGCCAGTTCTTGTTTGTTGCATGTTTTTTGTTTCGCAGAATATCCATATCAAACAAAGTCCAAACGCGATAAAAATTTATGGAGAATTATTTTGGAATACATGTGATTTTTGGGACTTGGAATCAACGCAAACGGGGGCCCACAGCCCCAACATACACCAGGGCGCGCCCCAGGGGCCAAGTGCGCGGTGGTGGGTTGTGCTCACCTCGTACGTCGGTTGGAGATCTATTTCGGGCGCAAGGAAGCTTATATCCGAAAAAAAATCATGTTAAAATTTCAGCGCAATCGGAGTTACGCATCTCTGGGAATATAAGAAATGGTTTTCGGCCAGATCTGGGGAGCGTGAAACAGAAGAGAACAAAGAGATAAATCCCATCTAGGAGGGGCTCCTGCCCCTCCGCCGCCATGGAGGCCATGGACCAGAGGGGAACTCTCCTCCCATCTAGGGGGGAGGCCAAGGAAGAAGAAGAAGGAGGGGGGCTCTCTCCCACTCTCTCCCGATGGCGCCGGAGCGCCGCCGGGGCAAGGATCGTGACGGCGATCTACATCAACAATCTTGCTACCGTCAACATCAAATTTCTCCCCCTCTATGCAGCGGTGTAACCCCTCTTCTACCTGCTGTAATCTCTACTTAAACATGGTGCTCAACACTATATATTATTTCCCAATGATATGTGGTTATCCTATGATGTTTGAGTAGATCCGTTTTGTCCTATGGGCTAATTGATGATCGTTGTTGGTTTGGCTGTATATTTTATTTATGGTGTTGTCCTACAGTGCCCTCCGTATCGCGCAAACGTGAGGGGTCCCCGCTGTAGGGTGTTGCAATACGTTCATAATTTGCTTATTGTCGGTTGCCGGAGTGACAGAAGCCTGAACATGGATAAGTGGGTTGTTGCGTATGGGAGTAAAGAGGACTTGATACTTAATGCTATGGTTGGGTTTTACGACCTTAATGGTCTTTAGTAGTTGTGGATGCTTGCTAGAGTTCCAATCATAAGTGCATATGATCCAAGTAGAGAAAGTATGTTAGCTCATGCCTCTCCCTCATATAAAATTGCATGAATGATTACTGGTCTAGTTATCGATTGCCTAGGGACAAATGACTTTCTTGTTGACAAAAGCTATCTACTTTTATTACCTTGCAATTTATTCGTAGTTTTATTCTCGCAAAGTACTCGTAGTTTTATTCTTGCAAAATAGTTTCATACTTGGTCTAGGTAAAGCAAACGTCAAGTGTGCGTAGAGTTGTATCGGTGGTCGATAGAACTTGAGGGAATATTTGTTCTGCCTTTAGCTCCTCATTGGGTTCGACACTCTTATTTATCGAAAAAGGCTACAAACGATCCCCTATACTTGTGGGTTATCACTGTGTCGACCTCAACATAATCTGGTTAGTCGCTGAGGGTGCTATGATTGCGGTGGCTATCAAAGGCGGGAAAGAAGATCTGAGGCATCTGGAGGCGGCGCCAAGGGAATTGCCTTGTTGTGATGGACGTTTTTGTCATTGAAGCAGCTCCGATGAGGTGGACGATGGCGAGGCTAAAGCGGGACAAAGCACACAACGTTAACTTTGGCACTGTCTCTAATCTAAAGTGAGACTCTATGAGATCAACGGGGTGATGCGATAACAAGTGATACGATGAGTGTACAACCTCTTTCGTGGCGTTGAGTAGTCGTCGGCTTCATCCGATGAGCCTGAGGGTGCTGCGGTTCCGGTGGTTGTCAGCGGCAAGGAAGCAGTTGTGGCAACTGAAGACGGTGTGGAGAGAATGGATGGGGTGCGGTGGATGAGTCGATCGTATGAGCGGCTCCTTTGATGTGGAGAACGAGGCAGCTGAATCGAGACGACGAGATCGACGATAGATCCTCATCTGGTACCGTGGATCAGGGATGTCAATCTTTTGCGGTGGACGACGGTGTCGGGGAAGCGACTCCGGCTTGGTGGAGCAGGACGACGGTGAGTCTTATGCAGCGGGGTGGCAGACGAAGGAGGGTGGGGTTTTGTGGCTGATGGAGAGAGGTTTTGGCAGCCTCAGTGTATGAATGGGGGAAATGGAGAGGATGAGAGGGGGAATCATGCCTTAGGGACACGCTTGTCTGAAAAGTGGGGGGAAGTTACAAACCTACCCCCTCCCATTTTGTCTTTCAGACATCGAGGCGCATTTTTGGCTGAGGGATAAGAGGGGGTGGTGAAGGAGAAGCAGCGCCGGAGATCTACCCGAGGAGGCAGAGCAGTGAATGGGGGATGTGGAACTGGGAGAGCACCGAGCATCACGTCCGCGCGTGGAGTAGCCGAGAGCAAGGCAGTGAGGTGGAGAGGAGATGCATGCACGCACGAGAGCAAATCGAGGGCCGGGGATGGAAAGGCGTGCGAGGGGACCGCACCACATGGCGGTGGGCCAGAGTGAGGCGGGCTGGATTTGGATCTCGATGTCGGAGGCAGAGAATGAAGTCGAGAGAGTAGGGAGGGTTGCGATCGTGGGTTGTGCACGTCCTCGCCGCCCGTGGTCTGCTGCGGCGCTTTGCCCTTGGGCCTCCTCAGGCAGCGGTGAATGCAGGGCTGGTGGCGGTGTTATTTTCTATTGATGCGGCGTGGGGGCCTTCGGAGTCGCGAGAGCGAACCGGGAGGTATGTTTTTTCCCACCACACTCAATTTTTAGCTCTCCAGGTGACTGGGCTCATCTTTCTCAGTGAGCCCCTTTCTCTTTTAAATTCAAAAAGTACATTTTCGAAGCAGTGAATGGGGGACGTGGAACCGGGAGAGCACCGAGCATCGCATCCGTGCGTGGAGCAGCCAAGAGCAATGTGGTGAGGTGGAGAGGAGATGTATGCACGCACAGGAGCAAATCAGGGGTCGGGGATGGAAAGGCGCGCGAGGGGACCGCTCCGCGCGGGGGTGCACCAAAGTGAGCTGGGGTGGATCTGGATCTCGATGTCGGAAGCATAGAATGAAGCTGAGAGAGTAGGGAGGGTTGCGATCGTGGGTTGTGCACATCCTCGCAGCCCACCGTCCGCTGCGGCGCTTTACCCTTGGGCCTCCTCCGGCAACGGTGACTGCAGGGCTAGGGGCGGCGTTGTTTTCTATGGACGTGCCGTGGGGGGCCTGCGGAGTCATGGGAGAGACCCAGGAGGTAGAGTATGTTTTTTCCCACTATACTCAATTTTTAGCTCTCTAGGTGATTGGGCTCATCTTTCTGAGTGAGCCCCCTTCTCTTTTAAAATTCAAAAATCACATTTCAATGTTCTTTAAAAAAATCTTAAAATATACACAAGTACATGATTTATTCAGCATGTTTGTAAAGTTCTCATGATGAAATACTGAAAATGCGAGCTCCACACACGCAAAAAAAAACTCCATCAGAGAAATGAAAACACAGTTTCCCATTCAGTTTTACCATTATTCATACGCCTATTTTCCATTTCGTCTCAGGTCATTTTTGTGGGCGTCCATTTGCACATGAATCTCAGCATCTCGAGTGGGCCTCATTTCGCGTGTCCCGCTTGTGCATGTTGAGGGCCTTCTTCTTCTTTTTGTTAGGCTTTTTTTTTCATTTTGGGTTTGCTTGCCGCTAAGGTGTGAGGGAGGACTAAATTTTATGTCGTAAAATGAGTGAGCAGCCCATCAAATATCTTTTTTTGCGGAAAACACCCCAGATCTATCAATAAGGATAATCTATGATACACAACACCCCATAAAGATTAAAAATTACACCCGGGTCCTAAGAAGCCAACCCAACACATCCACCAACGCGAACTGCAGGCGCGTCGCAACTCCCATGCGGAGCCGACGTGATCTTGTTATTTGCGAACGAGATCTTCGCGAGCGGGAAGTTGACAGCTTCGGTCCACACGAACCAACACACCGAAGAAGCATTGGATCGGGGCACCACCGGTTTGAAAACATCACCTCTCTTGCCGGCAATCGGGAGAGGAAAATCTGGCGTGGACCTGACCACCGACGAATATCTGCAGTCGTAGCACCGCCGGCGCAATGCTCCTATAAAAGCTCCAAGGCTCCACAGGGACGCCGGAGCACGCATCACCGCGGCAGCGAAGCCAGAGTAGAAAACGAACCACAAGGCAGCGGCCGCCGCCACGCCTGCCTCGATTGGAAAACCTGCTTCCAGATCCACCGACGACCGCCGCGCACAAGCCACAGGGAAGAGATCCGAAGCACCTTTATTCAGCGTCGCCGCCATAACCGCCGAAACCAAAACAACAGACCACAGAAAATCTAGCCCTAACCTACCCACACACCATGAATAAGACGAGAAGGTTCCCCCATCCTCCCGCTGCCGGAGCGGCCGACAGAGAGCGGTGGCACATGAGTCGCCTCCCTTTCGCCTGTCGTGAGAGCAAACAAAGAGAAGGGGAAGGAAGACGGTTCTCACGTCGAATCTTAGCCCATCAAATATCTTTGATTGCAAGCCTGTGTTTCAGCCAATATTTCTTCAGCGATTTTATAGATCTTGCTTCAAGAGGTGAGTGACTAGTGTGATCTTTAAAGCCTGGTACGGCAAGGTGTTTAAAGGTGACCCTTTTATTAACCGTTGGTTCAAATTCAAATGCAATTTTTACTCCGATAGTCTGCATACAATCAAAGAAAGTAGAAGACTAGTATGATTTTATTTTAGTTTTTTTAGTAGTTGTTCTACATCCAATTGTCTTTGCATGATAATGACTATTTTTCTTTTAATAATAATAATTAGGTCGATGCCTTTTCTTATCTTTTTTAGGGGCTTTCTTATCTTTTTTTAGGGGCTTTCTTCTCTTCTTCTTATCTTAAAGAAAAGGACAGAAGCTATATTGAAGCGGACACGGCGTTTTGGCTCTCGGGTGCAGTGAACAATAAAATTCATTTAAAATAGTAAAAAAAATCTGATTTTTTTGTGATGCTAGATGCTCACGTGTGTGAAGTCCGTACCTAATTTCGTGGAGTTTGGACATTTCAGTAGCTCTCAGCAGAAAAAACAAATTTTGAGGCTGTAAGAAAGTGTACTGTTCATGTATTGTTTGGATCGATCTTTTCTTTTTTGCCACGAGCTTCTCAGATGTCCAAAAAAACTGAAATTTGACAAGAACATCACGCATTGGAACATCTTCCACCTAAAAAAAATTCAGAATTTTTTGAATTTTTTGTGTTTTATTTGAATTTACTGTTCACTAGATGCAAATGAGCCTGCGCACCGAATTGAATATCAGTATTGAAGCCCAGTTTACTCTCTCCCATTCAGAAAAAAAAAACAAAAGAAGCCCAGCGACCTAGTCTACTCTAATCCCGTAGGCCGTAGTACTCAGGCTCATAATCCGAACCAACCCAGTTTACCTTAGTAGGAGTATTTCTCAAAAAGAAAAAAAAAACAGTTTACCTTACTGCTCCCCAATCCCTCATCCCCACTCCCAACAAAAGTTCCGAATCGAAACTCACGGCGGCACTCCGGTTGCCGACCCCGCCGCCGCCGCCGCCGTCGCCGGGTCTCCCTTGTCCTGCTCACCGCTGCTCATCACGCCCCTCAGGTATCTCACCGTGGATCTCACTCATCTTCTGTTGATCCAATCCCCTTCCATTTATATCCTCGGAATAAGTACTGTAGCTGATTTGGTGCGTGCGTTAGGTGGAAACAGAGAGTGAATTCCAGGCCTACATAGCAGGGCCGTCCCATTGAACCCTCTTCTTCTGCCTCGTGATTAGGTAGGCCTTCAATCCTACCATGCGTTCATCAGTCACTTTCTTTTTTTCTTATGCATACCATGCGTTCATCAGTCACTTTCTTTTTCTTCTCATTAAGCAATTGACTGCAGCTCAAGCATTGTCCTGTATAGTCTTTTTTTTCCCAAAGGACGGAGCTTTGTACATCACGAAGTTATGTTGTTACAATCTCTCTCTCACCAGTATGTCAGATTTTTTTTTTCTTCTTATGCATACCATATCAAATAGTATATCGCACTGCTCATTGATAAGCAGCTTGCAGTAGCAATTGCCCTGTTTAATACTAGTCTTTTCTTTCTTCTCAACGGACAGAGCTTTGTACATCACACAATTATGTTGTTACAGTCTCTCTCTCTCTCTCTCTCTTAGCAGTATGTCCAACACACGCATGCTAGATTTTGCAACTAATGTATTTGTTGCATGAATGGTTAACGATTCCCTAGCAAACATTATAGTATGGTATTCATGAATAAATAAATAATGAAAATCAGATTTTTGCTTTACCTCGGTCTTGCGAAGATGCTTACATGGTAGTATACACAGTTTTCGATTCTGACACCATATTAGTTAACCTGGTCTTTTATGTGATGCAAACTTTGCTTTCTTTCAAACACCATGTGTTTTTCAGAATTATTATTAATATAGCTTAGTTCTTCCTAGAGCATTGGCAGCAACCGCATCATGAAAGGGTCGAAGGAAGACGATCCAATATGCATCAGTGACAGCGAAGGTAAAATTCCAATATACAAGCGCATGTCGTGTATTAAAGATGATCGTTCTCTGTCCCGAAGGCATGCGTGGGTGATGCATTGTATAGGTTTCAGACTCTTTGAACCATTCTGCATGCTCTTATAACAATGATGTGAGGTGTGAGGTTTGTCTGACTCTTGTATGATTAACTTTTAAGGAATCGTTAACCATTCATGAATGGTTAGCCCCTCTCTTCACATGTTAGATTTTCAGATCGGCAGTAGGAGGATATGGACACCTGTGCTCGAACAGAACTACGTATATAGTTGAGGCATTGTTTGCACCTGTATAGTTGAGCCCCTGTATGCATGTACATCAGTGGACATTGTTTAGCTGTTTGGGCTATATTCTGTTGCATCTACACTGTGACTTCTACAATATCATTTTATCTACTCCTCAAACTAGATTCTTCCTTGTCTCATATTTTCCCCTCTTATCTGTTATCCCTGGTCAGAAACAGTTCAAATGGAAACCAATGAGTTATCTCTCAAGACTCAGGAAATCGAGTCAAAAAGAAAGTGGGAGACAGCCGCAGACCTCAGCCGCCGCTTTTGCAGTAACCAACATGAAAGTCCATGGGAAGGCGGTACAGCGAAGCACATCGCATGTCATTCCTCTGGGTACCAAGGCCACTCTTTGCAAGAGTGGCCTCCATGGAATGATGGTTCGCTCACTACCACGCTAGGAGAAGTCCTGACCCCCGACAAGTCTAGTCCAATATTCAGAGCATGTAAAACAAAAAACTCAGGGAAGAGAAGGATATGCTTTACGTGCCGTGAAGAAGGTCACTATGACCGTCAGTGTCCTCAAAAGTTAAGAGCTATGTCTGCCAACCTGTCAAAAGTAGTAGAAGAGTGGCCTCCATGGAATGATGGTTCACTCACTACCTCGCTAGGGAGGCAAAGCAGTAACCAACATAAGAGTCCATGGGAAGGCGGCACAACGGAGCACATCGCATGCCATTCCTCTGGGTACCAAGGCCAATATTCGCAAGAGTGGCTTCTATGGAATTATGGTTTGCTCACTACCTTGCTAGGGTGGCAAAAAGATTTCCGCTTTTTCAGTAACCAACATGAAAGTCCATGGGAAGGCGGCAAAACAGAGCACATCGCATGCCATTCCTCTGGGTACCAAGGCCACTATTCGCAAGAGTGGCCTCCATGGAATTATGGTTCGCTCACTACCTCACTAGGGAGGCAAAAAGATTTCCACTTTTGCAGTAGTCAACGTGAAAGTCCATGGGAAGGCGGCAAAACAGAGCATCAGGACAAAATGAATGGGATAATCACTTGTTTGGTTTGTGGCAAGGAAGGACATTACAGTTGCGACTGCCCTTTCAAGGATCAGGAGCACAAAGTCATTTGCACACTCTGTAGCAAAAATGGTCACTGTAGCATGTGGTGTTGCCAGCAGAACAAGTCGGAGAGTCGCGCTTGCACCCGCTGTGGAGAGATAGGGCATAGTGCTAGTACACATGGTCTCGGTTGCTCAAGCTGTGACGAATATCATCTGGATGGAGAGTGCCGACTGAGCGAAGTTAAATGCTTTATTTGTGAGTGTCAGGATCATTATCTTGCTCAGTGCCCCTTGAACTTCCAAGGTGCTCTGCGGCTTGCACTAACAAAACGAGGCAACACATCATCTACACCTGCCAAGTGTTCCGCAAAATCACAAGGAAAAGTACTTAGAGCCGATGGGTCTAGTCCAATTTGCTTTACATGCCGTGAAGAAGGTCACTTTGCCTTTCAGTGTCCTCAGAACAGCCCCAGCATGTCCGAAGAATTTGAAGAGAGCAGCACTATAGCTACAGCCGCCAACCTGTCCAAAGAATTAGAAGACCAGGACCCTGGTACTGCCAAACAATCATCAGAAATGAAGCCGATATTGTATGATCCATGTTGCCCCTCAAAAGCAAAAGTACTGAACCCCAACAAGTCTAGTCCAATAGTTAGAACATGTAAAACAAAAACAGAAGGGAAGAAAAGGATGTGCTTTACATGCCGTGAAGAAGGTCACTATGCCCGTATGTGTCCGCAGAAGTTCGGAGCTATATCTGGCAACACGTCAAAAGAATTAGAAGAGAGCAGCACTATAGCTACATCCTCCAACATGTCCAAAGTATTGGAAGAACAAGACCCTGGTACTGCTAAACATTCATCAGAAATGGAGTGGGTTGCTCGATGTGTTAGCTGTGGTCAGGAAGGGCACAGGGCCAGGAGCTGTCCAACACGAGTGTTTATATGCTCCATATGCAATGAAGAAGGCCACAAAGCCAAGAAATGCCCACAGAAGCGCCAGAAGCGTTAATACTGCCGCACCAAAAGCTATCGGTTAAGCAAACAGTGATATACACTATACATGTCGTTAAATTTTCAATCACGCCAAGAAGCAGCTGGGAAAGAGACGTTGACACTAAGATACAACAAAGGAAGCTCCGTAAGATACTCGCTGAGCTGAGCCAGACCTCCACCTTTTGACAGGTGTCCTCAGAAGTTAAGAGCTGTATCTGGCAACCTGTCAAAAGAAGAGAGCAGCACTATGGTTATATCCTCTAACCTGTCGAAAGGAATAGAAAGAGCAGCACTGTAGCTATGTCCTGTCAAAAGAAGAAGAAGAAGAAGAAAATCTCAACAATGCCGCCCGCTGTGCATCATCTCTCATATCTAAAGAAGACATAGTGTTCCCTGTTTCGCTCCACCTGTGTTTCGTCCGCCCCGCCCTTCGTGCTCAGTTTCCTGCCAAACCCACGTTGCCTCTGCGCACCTCCGTCGATTGCCGTCTCCATGCACGTTTCCCACAGCCCTCACCCTGATCATCGCTATCAAATCCTCCCCTCGAGTGTCTACCTCCGGGCTAGGATGGGACCACCTGACTCAGCCTCCTTCCCATGCAGCACCATCGCCGAGTCGCTGGTCGATGGAAAGCAGGGAGGAGCTGTCGCCAGAGGTCGCGCAGGGGAGCCAAGGTTGGCTACAGCAGACGCTCCTGGGCAACGGCCGGCAGAGCATCGATGACTGTCGCAACGAGTGGCAGTGAAGGCGATGTCAGAGGTCCTCACTGATGGCGTTGAGGCTCGGTCTGGGATCATTGTCCATGATAATAGGCATCCACCCCCTTCCAGAGGACTCGCCCTGCCTGGCGATGTGCGTGTGCGGTATCCTTTGTTTAATTGTCTTTTCCGTTGCAGGCATGCTATACTCAATGAATCTTTGGACGACCATGGAGGTGCAGGCCATCCATGGTGCCATATCGATTCTGCATGGCGTGCCGCGTGTGGGTCGGTTTCTTGAAATTCCTAATTGGCAGCCGATTGTTCTGAGATAGCACCAGTGCATCTAGCTTTTGAGTTGTAAACTGTCCTGAGCTCGATGGTTGAACTGGATGTTTGACAAACTGTGATGAATAATGTTCTTGCTAGCTGCACTGGATGCTTGACAAGTTGTACATAATATTTTTTTTCTAGCTTGAGACACTTCAAAAAAAGTTCTGTAGCAATCGGCACAGGAAGATTGTAGCAATAGACTCCAAATATAAATATAGCTTATTTTTTCTACAGACAACAATAAATATCTTGTAAAGAATAGTAGTTGCTAAAGATTGATAGCTTAGTTATTATAATAATGATGCCTTAATGATGGTAGTAGCAACACATGTCTGCATTAAGAGAACATATGTGAAAAATAAGGATTTGATTATCTATTTATGGGCTAATGTGCAGAACCACCTCTGTAGTCGTGTCTCCAGGTCCACTGCTTCTTTGTCTTCATTTCTGCGAATATTTAGTAGTGAAGTGAATAATATGATCAAAGGGACTTGAGATTTGTTTTATTGTGGCTTGGTAAATAACACAACTATATGGTACTGAAGATGATTCAGAGCTTTTTCTTATCACCAATTTGTTTTTATCCTTTCAAGTTATGTTAGAATTGAAAGTCCTCCTTTATATTTACAGCACCTATATATTGACATTAATGGATGATAACACATCTTGTACATGAAGCATCTGTTTTTTTTCTAGGATACGCTGAAGCATCTGTATTTGATAGCTGGTGGATCAGAAGGGTGAAGTCTGAACTTGGTACCATGATCGGAGAGCATATTGGTCACGAGGTTTTGGTTTCTACTCTAGTTACTAATCCATGTTTCGCTATTTCTTCACGCATTATTGTTCAAGTAACCAAAGTCTACTAGTATGTCATTGCCAATTATGTTTTGTTGTCTATTCTATCCATTGTAACAAATCTCACTGTGCAAACAACAACATTAATCATTGGTAAGCATGGATGATTCATGTGCGCGGAGTCAGGGACCGTCGGTATGTTGAACTTAGGGCACTGCCAGCCCGCCTCCACGACCTGATGATGAGGCAGGAGGCGAGGGTTATCCTCGCTGGCCTCGGTCCGACTCCAGGGGCAAAGAGTGCTTCTTCTGGAGGTACAACTTCTACATCACGAATCCCAATGCACTTTTAATGTATCTATTGTGACGTGGTAGTTTTTTATTTTTTATTTTAGAAAATTGCATATCTGTTGTGTCTGTGTCTCACTTTGGTTTTAGGACCTCATTAGATATTGACATGTACATTATACATGCTTAGTATGTAAGCTTTTTACAGTTCAATTGGTGTATTTGCTCATGGAATTACATGCCTTTAAGGGAAGGATCAATTTGGTTGCAGGGGTGTGCGAAGGCATAGGTACATAATCATGTGTTTCGCTGAAGGTAACAATGATGCTAAATGCATCCACATTCTGAAATTACATATTAATACTACCATGATGAATGCTGGAATGGCATGAAAAGAAAAGAGTGGTAAATATTTTTCCAAGCTGTGTATGTTTCATTTTTTTGGGCCTGGTAAAATGTATAAGTACAATATACAATCCATGTTGGTGGACCATTGATCTTCCAATTCCCTGTGAACTTGAAGCCCATTTGTGTGCCTATGGGTGGCCTTGGAATTAAGGATTCGATCGCTTATAGCCGAGATCTTCGCTTAAGATGGCCTTGGTACGAGTGGGATATCATTGATAGACCCTTGTAAGAAGAGTGATTTAACAGTAAAAAATAAATCGTCAATGTCAACATGAATTGATATAGCAATCATTGAATCTATATTGATATACATGAGGATACGGAAGGTATATATTATATATGGTTAATGTTGAAACATAGAAATATGTATGCCCTTGTTGCAATGCATGAGCAATTACATAGTGATCCTAAAAGTATATGTTAGACACGATCGATGTTAAACCATCAGAATATATATGGCCCCGTATAAAAGAAGAAGACATGGGAGGAGTTCGTTAAGAGAGACCTGAAGGATTGGAGTATCACCAAAGAACTAGCTATGGACAGGGGTGCGTGGAAGCTTGCTATTCATGTGCCAGAGCATGAGTTGGTCGCAAGATCTTATGAGTTTCACCTCTAGCCTACCCTAATTTGTTTGGGACTAAAGGCTTTGTTGTTGTTGTTGTTGTATAAAAGAAGACAGCGAGGAAGAAAAAGTGGGACTCATATATCTTTTCCCTAATAATAAACCAGCGATTGCTTCTGGTCGTACGTCGCGACAGCACTGTTGCAAAAAAGCCCCTCAGTTTACATGAAATCAACCCGCAGCCCTATTTTAAGTGACTATTAGAGAAAACGTTTCGTTCTTACATAAAGAACCCTGCATTATTGTGTATTCGACCCGTGGTCCTTTTTAGGGGCAAAAACGTGTGCGCCCGAGCCAGAGAGCTCGGCTCCGCACCAGGCGCTCGCCCCTACCCCGTCTTCCTCCGCCGCCTCGCCGCGCCGGCCGGCATCACCGGAGATCACCGCCGCCGCGACCAGGTCACGTTGCCGCACCTGCCTTCTCCTCCTCCCTCTCCTTCCTCCCTCCCTCTCACCATCTCTCTCTCCCTCTCATTGCAGCGCCGCCATGGCCGCCCCGAGCTTTGCCGGCAGCCGCGCCGCGCGCCTCCGGCCACGACTCCGGCGGGATCCGGCCGCCCCTGCCCGGATCCGCATCCTCCGCTCCGCCGCGCCCCGGATCCGGCCACTACCAAGCCTCCAACGCCGATCCGCCCGTCCGCCGGCCTCCCCCTGCTCGACTCGGGTGGACGGGCGAAGTTTCTGACTTGCCATTGTAGTTGACCTGAAGCTCCGTTGGTGAGGAGCATTGCCGCTGCTGCAGGTTAGGGAGGAGGCTCGAGGCAGCCACGAATTCCATCCTGCACTGCTTCAACACCGGCCTGTTCTAGCATGAATCTTCTGCCGTGAGGTATTTTCTTGTGCACTTGGATGCTTGTACCAATATTTAAGGCTTTTCGTTCGTGAAATTGAGCACTAGCTGGTCAAACTATAGGTTTACTTCATGTTTCTTCCCTTGGTAGTTTACAGATCTTTCCTGTATTAATGATATTGTCCTAAATTTCGTTTGAAATTGAGGGGATGTGATTTTCAGCCCTCAAGCAAAAAAGTGATTGAGGGTTCCAGCTATACGACGAAATTAATTTCAGTAATTTAAGTTTTCACTACACTTTTTGCAAACACTGGTTAAATTTCCTTTTGCTAAGAAGACCTCACATGCTTGAGGTTGAGGTTAATTTCCTGTCTTCGAAATTATGATATAAGGATTTTATGCTGGTGTTTAAGTCAGCACTGCCTCCTCTTATTTTTTGTGTGTTTTTAACCTATATGAGTGCAGCTGCAGAATTTGCCACTGACATCACCATTATATATGCAGGATTTGATGCAGCAAGGGCCATTTGTTTGACAGAAATAGAGTTGTTACCGCAAGAGAGGTACAAATCAAGGACCGAGGAGGGACGAGTGCGGATTTGATCTAAGTTGGGTTACTTTCTATGAATAGATGATGTGATTGCTTTGTTATTTCATTTAATTAATAGAAAAATTGATGAGGTAATTGGAAGAATCAAGCAGCAATTTTACTACATATCTGCGCCATTGATTTGGTCATCTCTGTCACTAGCAAGTTGCATAAGAAAGAGTGTGGCATTGCAGAGGCGTGTGTAATTGTGAGTCCCTCAATTATAAAGCGGATCCAGGTGAAAGATGTAGGTGGTGTGCGGATTGAACTCTAGATCGGGAACCTGCAGTACTAGATGGACGATAACTATGCTTACAATTGTTGACCGAACACTGTGAGGTATGTGCCTGTCCCTCTTCCACCCATATCAACATGTAATTTTGTAAGAAGCTAATTTAGTGTAGCAAGATCATCATATTTTAGACACGGTCTGCAGATCGATGTACTTTGTCCGTCTTTCCTTCACCAAAGCATGCGTTGTGAGGTCATGATTACTACCAGGTACAACATTGCAATTTATTTTCCAGAATGTTCCTTGAACACACTCCCAAGTTCCCAACCATCAGCAATTATAGTCTCCTCAATTCAGATACATAGGAATGCAACTTTTATCCGAGAATGTGCAACAAAAGCATGTTGTTTGTATCTGTTGACCATTGAAATCCCAAGACCAATGCATGGAGAAGTAGCCTGTGAACCCTAAGTTATTTCTGAAGAAATTAAACCACATATTTGACTACTTATTGATCTCCGAGCTCTATAATAATATTATCCTTAATCTGTTTTTTGTGAAGGCAGAGGATGAGAAAGAAACAGTATCCAGGACCGTGTACTATACTAACATTGTAATTATGGGTCTGTGCCACCTATTTCTATTTTGAAGCAGTTCTTTTAGGAACAGATGATTACACATGAAGTAATGGTATCCATGACTATGTACTATACAAACATTAGTAATTATGGGTCCATGCTAGGTATTTATATTCTGAAGCAATTCCGTCAGGAACAGATGATCACACAATATCTTTTGATAAATCCTTTTTGCCTAGCTTCTGATTTCTATTATCAGAAACAGATTGTCTGTTCTTACAGGAAACATCTGTAAACAGCTGTTATTCGTTATTGTGCTCTTCCATGTCGCGCCGCTGACGAGAGGGTGGAGGGTGTTAGTCGTCGTCGCGAAGGAGAAGAAGGGTAACCACCAAGCAGGAGAGGGAGGAAAGTTGTGCCCGTTCACTGGAAGCTAGGCAACCCGGCACCATCGCCGAGGAGAGCGAGGAGGGGCTGGACTACGCCGCCACAGAGGTGAGCTGCGAGGGGCTCCGGCGTCCCTGCATAGGAGGGAGGAGAGAAGCCGCCACCGCACCACGTGATTCTGCTTGAAACTCCTCGGAGCTTGCACCAGGCTCAAACGTGAGTCCACTGCTCTTCATATTCAGGCTGCAACATTTTCTGAATTTTAAGTTTGGCTGAAGATGCTCTTACTCGTACACTAGATCAACCGTACAAATTGCTCTAAATGTACTGCTTGACTGCTTGTCTTTATTTTAATCATTTTCTTTGGCAGCTCTAAAATTTTAATTTGGCTCATTGTCTTTCTCTGGTGTACAAATGCTTTCAATTTTTAGTTTGGTTCGTTGTCTGAGTCTCTTCAGAAATCTGAAGAAAACTGTATTGTGGAAGGATGGCAATATTATTTGCTGCTTCTCGTCAATTGTTTCTTTGCATAAAACTCTAGCTTTGTTTCTGCTCATGTTTATGCAATGCAAGTATACATGATAGCTTTTCTGCAATGTTGTTTTATTCAGTAAGTGTTCTTTTTCAGTGGCTGTTGTTTATATTGTTAACTGACTAAAAAACTGATGTTTGTCTTTCTAATGGCTGAAAAACGGCCAAGTCTAAATCATGGTTTTTGTTCAGATGTGCTGGATGCCTTAGACGTCTGTACCCGTGGGTTGTTTTCACTTAGGCGAATGACAATTAATATCCGATCGAACTCAGTTGGAGGCCAAAGATGTTCGGCTTTCGGACATGCCACCAATAACGCTCGATGACACCGACGTGCAGACTGTAAGTTTGCCCCCTCAGTCCTGATATATTGGTGCGAGACACCCTGCATTTACATGATATTGCTAGGAGCACGTGCAAATTACATAATTTGTTATACATGCTGCTTAAGTTGATCACCGTTATGCTGTTAATTGGACCTTAAGAATAGAGATGACACCTTACCATAGGCAGCTCTTTATTTTGTGCACGTTAATTCAATTCTGAAAGTTGGTTCAGGTCTGAAAGTTGATTCAAGTCTGTAGTGCTTGAAGTAGATTCATAGAAGCTACAGTTCTGTTAGTATGTGAACAAAAAGCTTATCTTATATGTGTGACCGGAGTTGCAGAATATGAATAGGGGAATGATCATAGATGCCATAACCTACAGTATGATTTACCTTGATAGAGGTGCAGTGGATTCGTAAGTAGTTTTAGTGTTTTTTGTAGATAGCTCAAGTACTTAAGCTTCTGCAATCATGAAAAACAAAACAAGGGATCAGTAGTCAGGTTCCATTAATCCTTCTGTAGGTGTTCTCCTTGATGCCTTGCCCCCTCCATTACCAGTACAATGATGCTTACTCTGTTAAAATCTTGACACTACATTATCAATCTCAATAGCTTAATCGATTCTAAGCTCACCAGAAGTATTTGTTCAGAATTTGGATCATCTATCGCATATGCTTATACCCGAACCCTCTATAACGTGGTATTCTTGTGCCAGATTTTTGCCATTCGGTAATAGTTATAATTGCATACTTCGATCTGGGAGTAATGGTTGTACCAGGATGCGTCTCATGTCTTACTTTGTGACAGTAGTTGGTCGCATTTCAGTGACAATCAATTCAACCTTGAACAAGCAACTAAATAGCAGGTCTTCTTTGGTTGGAAGCACCACATCTCATCTGTGTTGCTGCAAAAGCTTTTCATTATTGGACCAAGCTTATGGGATATGCATTGCAGTAAGTATTAGTTACCATGTTCAGTTCGTGCGACCGATTTAATTACTTCTCTTGTGTGGAGAAAAACTCTTTAGTTGCTTCTTTTGTTTGTGCGAATAAAGCCGTCGAGTTACTTCAAAAATGTCCTTTTCTCCTAGGATGTAAGATTATGTTATGTGGGCGGGCTGATTGATTTGCAGGTCAGTAAGGCTGTACATTGTGTGGAGGGACTGAATGTGTATCCTGTTCAGTGCACATCGATGAAACTGGATTCAGAAAAGTAAAATATAGAGGCTGGAGAGTTCGGCGACCAGCTTGGTAGCACTTGTGTGGCATCTATCATCGAGCAGCACCCTTACTGCGACGTCCTACCCGTGGTCCTTATGGCGCCGTTTACATAGCATAGACAGGGACGTGGTCGGCCTCGGCATGTTCTCCTTTTGTGGCCAAGGACAGTGATAACGCAGAGAATTTCAGAATTGGGTTGCAGGCATGATGCTCAGAACTGCTCTTTAGGGACTTGCAAAATGATCTTTCCTATTACGCAACAAAACATTCTCACGCAGTACCGGAGGTCATGGAGGAGAAGAGCGTGTATGATCGTGATGAGGCCGAGCGTTTGGCTGCCGCTGTGCGGGACCACAAGATCGTCAGCGAGATCCGTGATCATATGCGACTCCTTTCGTGCGAGAGGAATTCTCCGGCAGCTACGAGGACGACCAAAACACGTCCGCCTGGAAGCAGCGGAGAGATGTATTTGAGGATTTTGTACCATCTGTGTTCTTAACAGACTACTACTGATCACAAACTAAAAAGGAAACGGATTACTGGATCGGATGTGGAAGAGGAAAAGAAATCGGAAGCAAATCCATACAAATACTCGACGAGCAGTAAAGTACCCAGCTTTCAGAGATTGGACGCCCAGATTAGTACACAGAAAAGTTGGACTACTTGATCGTCTTGAAGGAGGATGTCTACATGTACTGAACCAGTAAATCGTTCATGGATATTTCTTTATAATGTCTGCAATGACTCGTTCGTCGTTATTTAAAATTTTGATTAGTCTGACGGCCCTTTATAATGTTTGTGCAATCTATACGAATAATTCCATGTGCATATGTAATTTACCACCAAAATCAGTAACTAAGGGGAAAGACTACGTCCTACTATCTGGGAAGCTTAATGATCGGGATCGGAACTTATCATCCGTGGGACAAGTGGTGGTGGTGGTAAAAGCCATGATCAGAACTTTGAGCGAGTTCAAGATCACCTGGGTCCGAAGGACAGCAAATGGCGCTGCCCATTTGCTGGCGCGCTTAGGAATAAGCAGTAGAGCATCGGTCCTTTGGGACTCAGTTACCCCTATTGTATTCTTATCGTTGTATCAGACAAAATTCATAATTTAGTTTAATAAAGTGGGGGTGTGAACTTCAAAAAAAGAAGTGTTTGTTCGGGACAAGCCCAAATAGTGTTCAATTTTTATGAAAACGTTAACTTTTATTAAAAATAAGAAATTTACCAAAATTAACCTAATTATCAATGTTTATTTAAATTGGATATAAAAATGATGCACAATAGCACATGAAGCAGATCGTGTCTCTTTTTTTGCCCGGTGCAACGCACGGGCATTTGTACTAGTACAATGATTAAACTGGCTAAGCCAGGCGACCTACCGTGGGTTCCGAGCGCTTTGCGCCATTGCTCCAGTTGATCGCCACGTGTCCCCGATTTTTATTCCGGTTCAGTGCTGGTTTTGTAGTTTGGGGTGGTTGGTTCACCGCCCACGTCAAAGAAATATCACGATTATATGGCCCAGCCCCCTGGAGCTCGGCCTCCGTCGGCATTTTCCGCCACTACTCAGAGTGAGGGCTTTTGGAGGCCGAGCTCCACGGAGCTCGTTTTCAAAATATGAATTTCCACAAGGTGAAAAAATTTGAAAATTTTTGTATACACTTTCGCACATGTGTGTTGCGTGTGTGCAAAAATTCAAAACCAAATACTTTCACACGTGGCGTACAGAAAAAAAACAAAAACGTATTTCTAAAATGGGCCGATATATTTTGTTGTTGGGCCGGAATTTTGTTTTTTTTTTGTACAGCCTACAAATCACAACAAATTCAAATAATTTTTTCACACGTTCGTGCGGAAATCTTTTAAGTCACCGTGGAATTTTTTTTGAATTTTTCTGAAACTTTGAAATATAAATTTTGATTTTTTCAACCACTACTCACCGCTTTTCTTGGATCCTTATTCTCCGTTCTAGAGAGAGACGCCTTCACCTGTCGATCCCTTGCCGCCCGCACCCACGGTCCGTCGCCGCCATCCGCTGTCGGTGGTCGCCTATGTCCGAGAGAAAGGGCGAAGGCCGTTCGCCGCCCCCATCCATCCCTTGCCGCTCTACACCGGTGGTTTATTGCCCCCATCCACCACTTGCCGCCGCTGATGTCGTCTCTCCCTGTCCCTTCCCGGTCGTGCTCAGCCGCTCCTCCCCTCCTCTTTCGCCATCCTGGGCAAAAGGAGGCCATTGCACGGCTCACCACGAACTAGCTCAGCGAGCCCGACTCGCCGGAGAACATCCTCTCTACCAGACGGAGGTGAGCATGTACATGCTGGTTCGGGAAGATGCAGTATAACACGCTGCTCTTGCCACACAAGGTGGTGGCGCGGGAGGCCGACGGCTCGGTCAAGTCCGGCCAGGGCGAGGGCTCCGCCTACCTCTGCGCCCCGGACATCTACACGGACGGCAGGATCTCTTGATGCTTGTTTTTAAGCCAATAAAATCCACCAAAAGATAACCCTTCTGAGTTGGCCCTGCAGACTCCGGTCCTCCTCGAGTTGTTCAGTCGGAGTAAATACGGAATTTGCTTGGGCACCGGCCACTCATTTGCATATATGCTATTGCCATTGGTTCCATGTACTATGTGTCAACTGCTATCTCCAATGATCTTTTACCCGTCTTATTTTTATCATCCGGTTCAGTTCAAGGCATCGCCATTGTCTCGATCTGGCCTTCTTATTCTGAGTTCGATTCGACCCGGCCGGCCGGGAGATCGCCGTTGGGATGCTCGAAGCACATGATCGCACGAGGTTTTGCTAGACTTATACGGGAATAATGTGCCTTCTCGGAACCAACTCATCCGTACTGACGAACCAACACTCCAAGTCAACGCCTCTGATCTAGCCTTCTTCCACGATGAAGCTCAAGGGGACATGGAAGCAAGTTCGTGCCAACGGCTGCTAAAACCAACCCAGTGCATGTCGATGGAGATTAGCAAGAGGATCCCCGTGTCGCGTCGGATTAGTCCCCTCGGCGTCTTTTGTCTCTGTCTCTGCTTCGTCACCTCGTCCTCGGCCCAGCCGTCCCGCCGAGGCGAGCTCCCGACGTCGTTCGGACGTCCGGCCGTTCCCCATGACCACCTCCGGGCTGCCGACGTGGCGCGGCAGTGCCGGTCGGTGCTCTCCTCGGCGGCCGAGCTTACGGCTGATGGCCCCATGGTTCATGATCTACACTTCGCCAATGGCGACTGGCGCCAGGACGCCGGCCACGCGCCGCTGATGCCGTTCCCTGGCACCGGCAGCGGCGACGTTGGTGCCGGTCCCGAGTTACTTCAAGAGGCCACCTCTCTCGCGACCTTCATGCTCACGCACGCCGACACCGTGCAGCGGCAGCGCGCGAGACGCTCCTTCAACGTCAGCGGGGTGCTCAGCTTGACCATCAGCCGCAACTGCTGCTGCTCCGACGACAAGTCCGAGATGATGGATCCACACGGCGGACGGCGTCTGTCACCGGAGTTCAAGCTCCTTCCTCGTGTTGCCAAGCTCAAGATACTGCTGGAAGGCGTCTACACGGAGACTGGCGGTGGCGAGAGGGTGCTGTGCATGGTCGGGAATGCTCTCCTCCCCATGCGCGGCGGCAACACCACGGAGGGGCCGTGGGACTGGGCCAAGAATATCGGCGATGGCAGCAGCAACTTCGAGCCGCCGGTCGTCGCCGATGACAACATAGTGCTCATTCTACGGTACCCAAAGGCGCAGACATTGACGACCCGAGCGGTGCACGGCGAGATGATGAGCACGAACGCCAAGTCGGACAGCGTGTACTTTGACACTGTCCGGCTGGTTTCGCAGTTCGGCGGCCCATACGCCAGTTACCGGTTCCGGCCGGACGAGGAAGACACAACTGGGTGCAGCACGTCGCCCTTGTTCTTCTGCGACGACGACATCGCCGGTGGCTGTGCAGGGGACCTGCACGAAGACGTCCCTTTCTGCGACATCCTTCGTGCCAATGAGCACGGCGTGCTCACTGTCGTCCCCAACTGGAACTGCGACTCCACCGACGAGTTCTGCGGTCGACTAGGACCCTTTGTGAACACGACGGACAGGGCGTTCACGGGTTTTGCCATCGTGATGCAAGGCGTTCGGTGCGAGCCGACGAGCGGACTGGACGGCAAGGCGGCCATTCTGGTGTCGGTCGTGTTCCGCGCCATGCCGCCATGGGAGGACCAGGAAACGGCGGCGAAGCGTGCTGGGCTGAGCGGCATGACGCTGTCGGCGGAGGGCGAGTGGAGAGCGTCGACCGGGCGGCTTTGCATGACGGCCTGCCTGGGCACCGGCGCCGGCAAGGCTGCGTGCCAGCACCGCGTCTCCTTGTACATCCCCACCACATTCTCCATCACCCGCCGCGGCATCCTCATGGGGCAGATAACCTCCATGGATGGCAGTCATTTCCCGCTGTCGTTCCATCGAGCATTGCATCCCAGACAGGCCTGGAACAAGGCTGGCCGCTCCGACGAGTGGGTGCGCATGACGTACAGCTACAACAAGGTGGAGCAGGCCATGGAGCTTCTTCGGAGGACCAAGCCGTCCAGGATCTCCAGCAACCTTGCCGCCATGTCTCTGATTAGCTACCCAAGGAAGCGTGCCCATGGTGACACGGCGAGCCTCTCCCAAGATCTCCAACTCCGTTTCCGGGTCGTGCCAAAACTGCGCCCCGTGCCGGAATGGATCATGAAGGGAGGACAATCATCCTCTGAGCGCTTCTTTGAGCTGCAAATATTCTCGATTGGCCCGCTCGTCAGCTACGTGCCCCGCCAACAGCCGGAACGATGGCAAGATCAAGATGGCGTGGAGCAGCGGCAGGAACTAGTGAACGTGTCGGCCGTGCTCACAGAGTCCGGCGGGGTCTTTGGATGGCGCCCGGTGATGTCGCTGGAGGGCGTGTACAACGCGGAGGACGGGCGGATGCAACTGGTGGGGTGCCGAGACGTCGAGGCCCCATGGCAGGTCATGTCAAAGATGAGCCACCTTGAAAGCGGGATGGACTGCTCCATCGAGCTGCAGGTGGAGTACCCGCCGACGAAGATGCGGTGGCTGTTCAGCCCGTCGGCCAAGGTTTACATGTCCAGCACAAGGGCGGCCGGCGACCCGCTGCACTTCAACCGGACTGAGCTCCCAGCGCTGCAATCCTTTTACCCCGGGACGAGGTCTGACGACGGATTCGTGGTGCAGAACGTGGAGGGGATCGTCTGCCTCGCCATGTTGTCGGCCACCATCGTCGCCGCCTTCAGCCAGCTGCGCTACATGGATTCCCACCCGGACGTCGTGCCGTACATCTCCCTCGCCATGCTCGGCGCCCAGGCGCTCTGCTACGGCGTGGCGCTGGTCACCGACGCCAGGATCCTACCCGCGTGGCCGAGGATGTACGACGGCGACGGCAACTACAGGACGCACGTCCGGCGCCTGCACTGGGACATGGACTGCTCCGTGAAGGCCCTCGCCCTCGCGGCGCTCCTCCTCACGCTGCGCCTGGTGCGCAAGGTGCGGCGGTCGAGGGTCCGCGTGCGGGCGCGGACGCCGCTCGAGCCAGTACGCGTCCCGAGCGACGGGGCCGGGCTGCACGTTGGCGGCCTCCTGTTCGTCCTCGCCATGCACTGGCTGCTGGCCACGTACGGCGGCACCACGACCAAGCAGCCGCCGCATGTGGTGTACACCATGCAAGCACAGGGCCAGGGGGAATCCTATAGCCGGCCCTCGTACAATATGGCCGCCATGGTGGAGCGGTGCATCGGCCTGGTGAGGGAATGGTTCCTGCTGCCGCAGGTCATGGGAAACGCCGTGTGGCGCGTGAACTGCCGGCCTCTGAGGAAGAGCTACTACGCTGGAATCACCGGCATGTCGCTGCTGCCGCATGTCTACGGGTTCCTCCGCCCGCCTTCCCCGCTTGACATGTACCCTGTCCCTTACGAGGGACAAGACAGCACCATGTACTTGTACTCCATGGTTGGTGGCACGGTGGTGCCGCTCGTCGCGGTGGTGCTCGCCTTCTTGGTCTACGTGCAGCAGCGCTGGAACTACAGGATCCTAGGGTGGGTGATAGTGGGGAAGGAGAAGAATAAGAGGCAGCACGTGTACTGAAGGATCAGCTGCTTCAAACAAGACCAAAGACAAGCTGCAGCACGTGTACCAGAGCAAATTGGGCTTCAGTTTCTGCTAGTCGTAACTGATTTGTTTCTGACACATGATCATTATTTTTGAGGGGTTGAACACCTGATTTTAGCAAGATATTACTTATGTTTTAAGGATATAAAAGGCACCACGTTACTTTCAACAAGTGCGTCTATGTATCAATGGCTAATCCTCGTCCTGCTTCTTTTGCTTGTTGTGCTCTCTTTTCTTAATTTTACCTTTGTGCTTTTAATGTGCGATGCGTTGTAAGCTATCCAGTCAGCCCCTTTGTATGGTTCGCTCATTTATTTATTATTTTGAATTGTTTGGATTGCTTACCACATGTGTTTTTTTGAACATCAGTGCAGACACAAGCGCTCATATACACGCGCATACACTCACCCCTATGAACGCACACACGCATACCCTACTTCTATGAGCATCTTCGAAAGACTGAGCCGGCATATCATCTTGAAATTTATGAAGTCACCGTAGGCACCTCGTCGTCGACGAGAACGTCTCCTCCCACTGAATGCGCATCGCCGGAGATCCTAAAATAAATCCAGGAATAAATGCGAGCACCAGGATTTTAAATCCAGGTGGTATGGTTCGCTCATTGTGGCGTGTTATTTGTTGTAATTTCTAGATGCTGGTTGGTTTTAAATTCAAAGTTAGGCTCGTCTCGAGCCTCCATTATAGAAAAGAACAATTAGCTAGGACTCACTTTAGCTATATGTAAGCGATAATCCTAGACCTACGTAGCTTTACGAAGTACGTTTGTAGGTAAAAAAAAAACCAAACAAAAAAAAAAAAAAAAAAAAAACCACACACAAACAAAAAAAAAAACAAACAACAACAACACCCACCCCCCCCAAACCCCCCCCCCCCCCCCCCCCCCCCCCCCCCCCCCCCCCCCCCCCCCCCCTCCTTCTCCAATCACAATTGTCCATGTGCCGGCTTACGTAAAACACATAATTTTCTTTACATGGATGTAGCATTACTCATATGTAAGTTGCCTCCGTTGTACTCCCTTCGTCCCATAACGTAAGATGGTTTTTGACACTACACAGGGAGTATAAAATTTGTGTAAGTAAATTTTCTCACCGTTTATTCTTTTGTCAAGATTCATGTTTTTTTTTCTCTCGTGTTATTTCAAGGTCATTGTGCGGAATTTCTGACTTGCCTCTGTTTGAGTTCAGTTGATTTTTATTGGGCTTGAAGCCCGTTATCCGTTGTTTTCTTTTCCATTTTATTTGTTTTTATTCATTTTTAGTCATTTCCATTTTCAGTACAAAGTTATATGCTTATTCTTTGCATGTTATAAAAAGTGCAATTTCAGTACAAAGTCGTGTGCAATTTTTTTTTCTACTTAAAAGGTAATACAGATGGCACTAATTCATTCTTGTTTAGGAAAAAACATTCTTTTAATATATTTTTTAAATTTATATTTTACTTCCTTTCTTTTTTAAGGGTAATACCAATGCCACTAATACATTCCTTCCTAGAAACCTTTCTTTTGCAAAAATTCCACTATTATGTGCTTATGCTTGCATATTATAAAAAAAAACTAGAATTCATTTGTAAATTTACCAACGCTATTAATTCATTTTTTCTTAGAAAACATCGTTTTTTATCTGTGTAAATACACAAGCATGTACTATGCAATACGTACATATATTATACTAGAGTGCGGAAATTGCAGTGCATATTACAAAAAGTGCAATTTCAGTGCAAAGATTGTGTGCAAGTATTGTTAAGTTTGTTTTCCATTATCTTTCTTCTTAAAGTATAAACCACCAATTTATTCTTTATTAGAAAACTTTATTATTTTGATTTTATTTTAGTTTTATTCTGTTTTATTTCCTCTTTCAGGGTAATATCAATCGATTTAAGTGCGCTTCTATTAATAGTTGTTCTGGTTGGTGACTCTGTGGTTCTTCCTTACCTCGAAACAGTATCCTCACCCGGGAGCTTGCTGAGCTTGACCAGGGCAGTGGTGAAGTCGTTGTTCCACTTGGTGGCATTGTTCATGTACTCGGATAGATCATCCCCAGCGTTGTTGTCCGTGCGCATAACCTAGTCGGGCTTGAAGAGTACCCTATTCTGCAGGTTCACAATTTTCAAAAAAGTTCAAATTTTTCAAAAAAGGGATACCGTCACTTCCCTCTCGCACACAACACCGTCGTCATCTTCCTCCAAGAGACCAAATCTTTCCACCATACCCTCAAGATCGTCCATTCCCATCTTCCCTGATGAAAAATCTGACGGATTACTAATCATCAGAACAGTAATCAATCTACTCGGAGAAACTCCTTGAACCCTGTCGCCGCCACGTGTCACCAAGGCGGGCAGCAGTGCAGAGAACGCCCTTGGATCAACCCGAGCGAAAGTCATGGCGAGGATGGATGAATAGGAGGAGAGAAAGCTCTACGCCGGCGAAGTCAGCGAGAGAAGGAAAAAACCCTGACGAGAGGGAAAGTGCATTCAAATGTTGTTGTTTTAGTTTTTTAGAACCGGCTAATGTCCCAGGTGCACTAAAGATGGATGCACCTGAAGCAGGCTAAGGAAGCGATAGTAATTGACTCCTACCAAGAAAACCCTACCAGTTGCGTCTCCTTCACACCGCCACCTCGGTCTCCCTCCTTTCCCCCGTCCGGTTGCCTCGTCATTGGCAAAAGGAGTGGGGAACACTCTGTTATGGCTTTCTTTTCCTTAGGTTTTGTTTTCCTGCTAGCATTGATTCAACGGGGTGTCAGCGGCGATCGCATGTTGGAATAAGGTCTCTCGAGCATTTCCCTATCTACACGATATCTGACTCTACGCCGACGAAGGGTCTGTGAGAATGTGTGTCGCTAGATATGTGGGCACTCTTCAGATCTTGGCATTTGATGTGTCTATCAATGAGAGAAATTGACTGACTATTGGTGCGGCTACTTGGACACATTTTTTCATGTCGTTCTGCATGATGGTCCAGTTTCTCCAACTCTTTGGACGGTGGTGATGAAGGAAATATGCCCTAGAGGCAATAATAAATTTATTATTTTATATTTCCTTATTCATGATAAAGGTTTATTATTCATGCTAGAATTGTATTGATCGGAAACTTAAATACATGTTTGAATACATAAACAAATACCGTGTCCCTAGTAAGCCTCTACTAGACTAGCTCGTTGATCAAAGATGGTTAATGTTTCCTAACCATAGACATGTGTTGTCATTTGATAACGGGATCACATCATTAGGAGAATGATGTGATGGACAAGACCCATCCGTTAGCTTAGCAAATTGATCGTTCAGTTTATTGCTATTGCTTTCTTGATGACAAATACATATTCCTTCGACTATGAGATTATGCAACTCCCGGATACCGGAGGAATACCTTGTGTTCTATCAAACGTCGCAACGTAACTGGGTGACCATAAAGATGCTCTACAGGTATCTCCGAAGGTGTTTGTTGAGTTGGCATAGATCGAGATTAGGATTTGTCACTCCGAGTATCGGAGAGGTATCTCTGGGTCCTCTCGGTAATACGCATCATAAGAAGCCTTGCAAGCAAAGTGACTAAGGTGTTAGTTGCAAGATGATGTATTACGGAACGAGTAAAGAGACTTTCCGGTAACGAGATTGAACTAGGTATGAAGATACCGACGATCGAATCTCGGGCAAGTAGCATACCGATGGACAAAGGGAATTACGTATGTTGTCATAAGGTTCGACCGATAAAGATCTTCGTAGAATATGTAGGAGCCAATATGGGCATACATGTTCCGCTATTGGTTATTGACCGGAGAGGTGTCTCGGTCATGTCTACATAGTTCTCGAACCCGTAGGGTCCGCACGCTTAACGTTCGTTGACGATATAGTGTTATATGAGTTATATGATTTGGTGACCAAATGTTGTTCAGAGTCCTGGATGAGATCACAGACATGGCGAGGAGTCTCGGAATGGTCGAGAGGTAAAGATTGATATATAGGATGATGGTATTCGGACACCGGAAGAGTTTCGGCGTGCACCGGGTAGTCATTGGGTCACCGGAAGGGGTTCCGGACACCCCCGGTAAGTGTATGGGCCTAATGGGCCAAGGGGGGACAGACCAACCCACTAGGGGGCTGGTGCGCCCCTCTACATGGCCGGCCAGCCGTAGGGGAAGGAAAGGGGATGGGTGGCCCCTCCTGCCTTTCCTTTCCCTCCTCAGGACAGAAAGGAAAGGAGGGGGGGGGGGGGGGGGGGGGCGCCACCACCTCCTCCTTCCTCCCGCACCCCAATAAGGAAAGGGGGGCGCCACTTGGGGAGGACCCCAAGTAGGATTCGGCCTACTTGGGGGTGCCTCCTGGCTGCTCCCTCCTCCCCCCACCTATATATATATGTGGGAGGGGGGCGCCTAGCACAACCACGACAATTGCTTAGCCATGTGCGGCGCCCCCCTCCACCGTTTACATCCCCGGTCATATTTTCGTAGTGCTTAGGCGAAGCCCTGCGGAGATAACTTCACCATCACCATCACCACGCCGTCATGCTGCCGGAACTCATCCACTACCTCGTCGTATTGCTGGATCAAGAAGGCGGAGGACGTCACCGAGCTGAACGTGTGCTGAACGCGGAGGTGCCGTACGTTCGGTACTCGATCGGTTGGAGCGCGAAGAAGTTCGACTACATCAACCGCGTTAACAAACGCTTCCGCTTACGGTCTACGAGGGTACGTAGACATACTCTCCCCTCTTGTTGCTATGCATCTCCATGGATAGATCTTGCGTGTGCGTAGAATTTTTTTTTGTTTTCCATGCAACGTTCCCCAACAGTGGCATCCGAGCCAGGTCTATGCGTAGATGATATGCACGAGTAGAACACAAAGAGTTGTGGGTGGTGATAGTCATAAGGCTTACCACCAACGTCTTATTTTGATTCAGCGGTATTGTGGGATGAAGCGGCCCGGACCAACCTTACATGTCCACGCACATGAGACCGGTTCCACCGACAGACATGCAACTAGTTTTGCATAAAGATGGCTGGCGGGTGTCTGTTTCTCCTACTTTAGTTGAATCAAATTTGACAACGACCGGTCCTTGAAGAAGGTTAAAACAACAAACTTGATGAATCACTGTTGTGGTTTTTATGTAGGTAAGAACGGTTCTTGCTAGAAGCCCATAGCAGCCACGTAAAACTTGCATCAACAAAGTAGAGGACGTCTAACTTGTTTTTGCAGGGCATGTTGTGATGTGATATGGTCAAGATATGATGAGATATATGTTGATGTATGAGATGATCATGTTTTGTAATATCGACAACCAGCAGGAGCCTTAGGGTTGTCTCTTTATTGTATGAAATACAAGCGCCATGTAATTGCTTTACTTTATCGCTATGCGTTAACAATAGTTGTAGAAGCAAAAGTTGGCGAGACGACCCCGACGCAACGATGGAGATCAAGGTGTCGAGCCGGTGACGATGGAGATCATGACGATGCTTTGGAGATGGAGATCAAAAGCACAAGATGATGATGGCCATATCATGTCACATATTTTGATTGCATGTGATGTTTATCCTTTTATGCATCTTATTTTGCTTAGAACGTCGGTAGAATTATAAGATGATCCCTTCACTAAATTTAAAGATAAAAGTGTTCTCCCCGAGTATGCACCGTTGCCAAAGTTCGTCGTTTCAAAGCACCTCGTGATGATCAGGTGTGATAGACTCTACGTTCACATACAACGGGTGTAAGATAGTTTTGCACATGCAGAATACTTGGGTTAAACTTGACGAGCCTAGCATGTACAGACATGGTCTCAGAACACTGGAGACCGAAAGGTCGAACGTGAGTCATATAGTAGATATGATCAACATAGAGATGTTCACCATTGATGACTACCCCATCTCACGTGATGATCGGACATGGGTTAGTTGATTTGGATCATGTATCACTTAGATAACTTGAGGGATGTTTATTTAAGTGGGAGTTCATTAGTAATTTGATTAATTGAACTTAATTTATCATGAACTTAGTCTTATAGTTTTGCATATCTATGTTGTAGATCAATAGGCCCGAGCTACCGTTCCCCTGAATTTTAATGCGTTCCTAGAGAAAGGTAAGTTGAAAGATGATGGTAGCAACTACACGGACTGGGTCCGTAACTTGAGGATTATCCTCATTGTTGCACAGAAGAATTATGTCCTTGATGCACTGCTGGGTGACAGGCCTGCTGCAGGAGCTGAAGCAGATGTTATGAATGTCTGGCAAGCTCGATCTGATGACTACTCGATAGTTCAGTATGCCATGCTTTACGGCTTTGAACCGGGACTTCAAAGACGTTTTGAATGTCGTCATGGAGCATATGAGATGTTCCAAGAGTTGAAGTTAATATTTCAAGCAAATGCCCGGGTTGAGAGATATGAAGTCTCCAACAAGTTCTATAGCTGCAAGATGGAGGAGAACAGTTCTGTCAGTGAACACATACTCAAAATTTCTGGGTATCATAATCACTTGACTCAGCTGGGAGTTGATCTTCTAGTTGATTGTGTTATTGACAGAGTTCTTCAATCACTATCACCAAGCTACAAAGGCTTCGTGATGAACTATAATATGCAAGGGATGAATAAAACGATTCCTGAGCTCTTCGCAATGCTTAAGGCCGCGGAGGTAGAAATCAAGAAGGAGCATCAAGTGTTGATGGTTAACAAGACCACTAGTTTCAAGAAAAAGGACAAGGGAAAGAAAGGGAACTTCAAGAAGAATGGCAAGCAAGTTGCCACTCCCGGGAAGAAGCCCAAAGCTGGACCCAAGCCTGAAACTGAGTGCTTCTACTGCAAAGGGAATGGTCACTGGAAACGGAACTGCCCCAAATACTTGGCGGATAAGAAGGATGTCAAAGTGAACAAAGGTATATTTGATATACATGTTATTGATGTGTACCTTACTAGTGTTCTTAGTAGCCCCTGGGTATTTGATACCGGTTCAGTTGCTAAGATTAGTAACTCAAAACAGGAGTTGCAGAATAAACAGAGACTAGTTAAGGGCGAGGTGACGATGTGTGTTGGAAGTGTTTCCAAGATTGATATGATCACCATCGCACACTCCCTCTACCTTCGGGATTAGTGTTAAGCCTGAATAAATATTATTTGGTGTTTGCGTTGAGCATGAACATGATCAGATCGTGTTTATTGCAGTACGGTTATTCATTTAATTCAGAGAATAATTGTTGTTCTGTTTACATGAATAAAACCTTCTATGGTCATACACCCAATGTGAATGGTTTATTGAATCTCGATCGTACTGATACACATATTCATAATATTGATGCCAAAAGATGCAAAGTTGATAATGATAGTGCAACATACTTGTGGCACTGCCGTTTAGGTCATATTGGTGTAAAGCGCATGAAGAAACTCCATGTGGATGGACTTTTGGAATCACTTGATTATGAATCATTTGATACTTGCGAACCATACCTCATGGGCAAGATGACTAAAACTCCGTTCTCCGGAACAATGGAGCGAGCTAATGACTTATTGGAAATATTACATACCGATGTATACGATCCAATGAGTGTTGAGGCACGCGGCGGGTATCGTTATTTTCTGATCTTTACAGATGATTTGAGTAGGTATGGGTATATCTACTTGATGAAACACAAGTCTGAAACATTTGAAAAAGTTCAAAGAATTTCAGAGTGAAGTAGAGAATCATCGTAACAAGAAAATAAAGTTTCTACGATCTGATCGCGGAGGCAAATATTTGAGTTATGAGTTTGGCCTTCATTTAAGAAAATGTGGAATTGTTTCACAACTCACGCCACCTGGAACACCACAGCGTAATGGTGTGTCTGAACGTCGTAACCGTACTTTATTAGATATGGTGCATTCTATGCTGTTTCTTACCAATTTGCCTTTATCATTTTGGGGTTATGCATTAGAGACAGCCGCATTCACGTTAGATAGAACACCATCTAAATCCGTCGAGATGACACCGTATAAACTGTGGTTTGGCAAGAAACCTAAGCTGTCGTTTCTTAAAAATTTGGGGATGCGACGCTTATGTCAAAAGGCTTCAGCCTGATAAGCTCGAACCCAAAGCGGAGAAGTGCGTATTCATAGGATACCCGAAAGAAACTATTGGGTATACCTTCTAACACAGATCCGAAGGAAAAATCTTTGTTGCTAAGAATGGGTCCTTTCTAGAGAAGGAGTTTCTCTCGAAAGAAGTGAGTGGGAGAAAAGTAGAACTTGATGAGGTAATTGTACCTTCTCTCGAATTGGAAAGTAGTACATCAGAGAAAGCCATTCTCGTGATGCCTACACCAACCAGAGAGGAAGCAAATGATGATGATCATGAAACTTCGGATCAAGTTATTACTGAACCTCGTAGGTCGACCAGAGCACGATCCGCACCAGAGTGGTACGGTAATCCTGTTCTGGAAGTTATGTTATTAGACAATGGCGAACCTACGAACTATGAAGAAACTATGATGAGCCCAGATTCCGATAAATGGCTTGAGGTCATGAAATCTGAGATAGGATCCATGTATGAGAATAAAGTGTGGACTTGCCCGATGATCGGCAAGCCATTGAGAATAAATGGATCTTCAAGAAGAAGACTGATGCTGATGGTAATGTTACTGTCTACAAAGCTCGACTTGTCGCGAAAGGTTTTTGACAAGTTCAAGGAGTTGACTACGATGAGACTTTCTCACCCGTAGCGATGCTTAAGTCTGTCCGAATCATGTTAGCAATTCCCGCATTTTATAATTATGAAATCTGGCAAATGGACGTCAAAACTGCATTCCTTAATGGATTTCTTAAAAGAAGAGTTGTATATGATGCAACTAGAAGGTTTTGTCGATCCTAAAGGTGCTAACAAAGTGTGCAAGCTCCAGCGATCCATCTATGGAATGGTGGAAGCATCTCGGAGTTGGAATATACACTTTGATGAGGTGATCAAAGCATATGGTTTTATACAGACTTACGGTGAAGCCTGTATTTACAAGAAAGTGAGTGGGAGCTCTGTAGCATTTGTAATATTATATGTGGATGCCATATTGTTGATTGGAAATGATATAGAATTTCCAGTATAGCATAAAAGGATACTTGAATAAGAATTTTTAATTAAAAACCTCGGTGAAGCTACTTACATATTGGGCATCAAGATCTATAGGGATAGATCGAGACACCTAATAGGACTTTCACAAATCACATACCTTGACAATGATTTTCAAGAAGTTCAAAATGGATAAGTCAAAGAAAGGGTTCTTGCCTGTGTTGCAAGGTGTGAAGTTGAGTAAGACTCACAACCCGACCACGGCAAAAGATTGAGAGAGAATGAAAGTCATTCCCTGTGCCTCAGCCATAGGTTCTATGAAGTATGCCATGCTGTGTACCAGACCTGTTGTGTACCTTGCCATGAGTTTGGCAAGGGAGTACAATAGTGATCCAAGAGTAGATCACTGGACAGCGGTCAAAATTATCCTTAGTTACCTAAGAGGACTAAGGAGATATTTCTCGGTTATGGAGGTGATAAAGAGTTTGTCGTAAAGGGTTATGTCGATGCAAGGTTTGACACCATTCAGATGACTCTGAGTCTCGATCTGGCTACATATTGAAAGTGGGAGCAATTAGCTAGAGTAGCTCCATGCAGAGCATTGTAGACATAGAAATTTACAAAATACATACAGATCTGAATGTGACAGCCCTATTGACTAAACTTCTCTCGTGAGCAAAACATGATCAGCACCAAGACTCCATGGGTGTTACATAGAGGGCAAAAGAACACACACAAAAAAATAAAATAGAATGTGGCATATACTTTACCGAGCATCGAAAAACGACTCTCGGTAATGTGGAAAGTAACTAACGGAGCCATCTGTTGCGAACGGGCATTGCCACGTGGCTCCTCTTTGCCGTGCGCGGCTCTCGGCGTCTGTGCCATTTGCTGTGTGGTGCTTGTTTGCCGTGATCCAGTGACGTCAAAGTGGGTAGTTGCCGTGAAGCCAGGTTTGCCGAGAGTGGCTCTCGGCGTTGTTTAGTTTGCTGAGTGTCCGTGTTTTGGCTCTCGGCGAAAACCCTGACACCCGGCGTACATGAAAATTCCAGTAGTGACTTGCAGTCGTCCTTGGTTCCTTTTTATTATTTCTTGAGAACATTTCCTGAATTGTTTATTTAATTAGCAAATCAATTCAGCACATGCACGCAAGATTGTCTTACGGTAAGCCTGTGTGCATCGATAGATGAGGTTAGGTTGTCTTACTGTGGGCCGGTATGTAGGTTAGTCGTTGGTGCATGTGTCTAATCACATTTGATTTCTTTGTCTATCTATTGCAGTACCAGGGGTAGGGCCAGAACAGCGTGAGGCGTTGGCATTGGTAGAAAACAGGGCTTTGGTTGAGGCCTGGGTAAGGGCATTAATCCCGGTTCACTCACGAACTGGGACCAAACGGTGCATCAGTCCCGGTTCGTGAGGCCAGGGCGCTGGCCGGGCTTCGGGGGCCATTGGTCCCGGTTCGTCTGACCCCTTTGGTCCCGGTTCTAGACATGAACCGGGACCAATGGGCCTCGCTCCTGTCCCAGTACCTTTAGTCCCGGTTGGTGGCTGGAACCGGGACCAAATGTTGTCCTTTAGTCCTGGTTTTAGCCACCAACCGGGACTAAAGAGATCCCTATATATACCTCCGCCCCTACCCGCGAACATAGCCACTGCTCTGTTTTTTTGGCCGGCCGTGGGAGAGGTGTGTGTTGCTCTAGCTCACCTCCTATGCACATGAGGTGTTCGATGAAATGCCCGAGCCACACTTAAGCTTTCTCCTCTCGAAGCTCCTTGTCCAAACTCTATTTTCCTCAAGATTTGTCTAGGTTTGCCGGTCCGTCCTGTCCCGTCCCCGTCCTCACCGCCGTCGATCGCCTGCGCCGATCTCGTCGCCGGCACCACCGTGGTGAGCCTCTTCTTCTTATCTTCTTTCTAAAAGAAAAAAGATTCTTACTTGTATGATTTAGATAGATACTTGTATAATTTTCTTAATTTTATTATTGTTTGTTATTATATAGTGCGATGGTTTCGGTATCCGCCCCCGTCGGCACTCGTCATGTCTATGATTTGGATGTGGTATATTATCTTTTACAACTATTTGTTTTATTTAGTGTTTATGACAATTATGCCGACCAACGTGACATAGATGTTCTTATCTAGGAGGTATGTGAACCGGAAATTTCAACCGACCCTCTTGTCGAGAGGTTAAATTTAGTTGAAAAAGAAAATGATTACTTGAAGAAAAAATTGAAAAGAATTGAGGAGGAGAAGATGGAATTGGAGTTGCATGTTGTGGATGTCGTCGATGATCACAAGATCAAGATGGATAAAATGAGCTTGAAGATTAGAAAGATTAAAAAATATGCCATTCATACTGAGGCTTGGTATCATTATGCCGTTGGATCAATTGTTACCTTAGTTGCGATTATGATCGCATTTGTTGTTGCATTGAAATGGTTTACATAGTTTCAATGTATGTTTTAATTAGATGCTCTAGAGAGCTATATGTTGTTCAATGAGAACTATGTATGAACTTTATGTATTAATTTTTTCAGTAATAACATTTGATCACTACTGTACTTTGGTTTTAATGTGATGATGAACTTCTATTAATTTGGTCACTTCTCTATTCATGATGTTCTGTAATGGTTTTTGACACACTTAATTATATATAATGCACGCAGATAAACCGGCAATGGATGTACGGTGACAGACGCACCTCCGAGTACATTAAGGACCTGCATAATTTTCTCGAAGTGGCTGAGGCAAACAAGCAGAATGGTTTTATCTGTTGTCCATGCCCTATCTGTGGGAATACGAAGGCTTACTCTGACTCGAAAACCCTTCACATCCACCTGCTTGAGAAGGGTTTCATGCCACACTATAATGTTTGGACCAAGCACGGAGAAAGAGGGGTTATGATGGAAGACAACGAAGAAGAAGAGGATAATGACAACTATCCGCCCCCTGAATACGGTGATGCTGCAATGGGGGAAGCTGAAGATCGAGAGGAACATGACGATGTGCCCGATGATGATCTTCACCGGGTCATTGTTGATGCACAGAGAGAATGCGAAAGTGAAAGGGAGAAGTTGAAGTTCGATCGCATGTTAGAGGATCACAAAAAAGGGTTGTACCCAAATTGCGAAGATGGTAACACAAAGCTCGGTACCGCACTGGAATTGCTGCAATGGAAGGCAGAGAATGGTGTAACTGACAAGGGATTTGGGAAGCTACTGAAAATATTGAAGACGAAGCTTCCAAAGGATAACGAATTGCCCGACAGTACGTACGAAGCAAAGACGGTTGTCTGTCCTCTAGGATTAGAGGTGCAGAAGATACATGCATGCCCTAATGACTGCATCCTCTACCGCGGTGAGTACAAGGAATTGAACGCATGCCCGGTATGCGGTGCATTGCGGTATAAGATCAGATGAGATGACCCTGGTGATGTTGAGGGCGAGTGCCCCAGGAAGAGGGTTCCTGCCAAGGTGATGTGGTATGCTCCTATAATACCACTGTTGAAACGTCTGTTCAGAAACAAGGAGCATGCCTTTGATGCAATGGCACAAAGAGGACCATAAGAAAGACGGGAAGTTGAGAGCACCCGCTGACGGGTCGCAGTGGAGAAAAATCGAGAGAACATGGGGGGACTTTGCAGGTGACGCAAGAAACGTATGGTTTGGTTTAAGCGCGGATGGCATTAATCCTTTTGGGGAGCACAACAGCAATCATAGCACCTGGCCCGTGACTCTATGTATCTATAACCTTCCTCCTTGGTTGTGCATGAAGCGGAAGTTCATTATGATGCCAGTGCTCATCCAAGGCCCTAAGCAACCCGGCAACGACATTGATGTGTACCTAAGGCCATTAGTTGAAGAACTTTTACAGCTGTAGAATGGAAAAGGTGTACGTGTGTGGGATGAGCACGACTAGGAGGAATTTGACCTACATGCGTTGCTGTTTGTAACCATCAATGATTGGCCTGCTCTCAGTAACCTTTCAGGACAGACAAATAAGGGATACCACACATGCACGCACTGTTTAGATGACACCGAAAGTATATATTTGGACAAATGCAGGAAGAATGTGTACCTGGGACATCGTCGATTTCTTCCGACCAACCATCAATGTCGAAAGAAAGGCAAGCATTTCAAAGGCGAGGCAGATCACCGGAAGAAGCCCGCCGTCCGTACTGGTGATCACATACTTGCTATGGTCAATGATTTACAAGTAATCTTTGGAAAGGGTCCTGGCGGACTATCTGTTCCGAATGACACTGAGGGATGCGCACCCATGTGGAAGAAGAAATCTATATTTTGGGACCTACCCTATTGGAAAGACCTAGAGGTCTGCTCTGCAATCGACGTGATGCACGTGATGAAGAATCTTTGTGTGAACCTGCTAGGCATCTTGGGCGTGTATGGGAAGACAAAAGATACACCGGAGGCACGGGAGGACCAGCAACATGTGCATGAAAAAGACGGCATGCCTCCAAAGCAGTATGAAGGTCCTGCCAGCTACGCTCTTACCAAAGAAGAGAAGGAAATCTTCTTTGAATGCCTGCTCAGTATGAAGGTCCCGTCTGACTTCTTGTCGAATATAAAGGGAATAATAAATATGGCAGAGAAAAAGTTCCAGAACCTAAAGTCTCATGACTGCCACGTGATTATGACGCAACTGCTTCCGGTTGCATTGAGGGGGCTTCTACTGGAAAACATTCGATTAGCCATTGTGAAGCTATGTGCATTCCTCAATGCAATCTCTCATAAGGTAATCGATCCAGAAATCCTACCAAGGTTAAGGAGTGATTTGGTGCAATATCTTGTTAGTTTCGAGCTGGTGTTCCCACCATCCTTCTTCAATATCATGACGCACGTCCTAGTTCATCTAGTCGACGAGATTGCCATTCTGGGCCCTGTATTTCTACACAATATATTCCCCTTTGAGAGGTTCATGGGAGTCTTAAAGAAATATGGTCGTAACCGTGCTAGGACAGAAGGAAGCATCTCCACGGGCCATCAAACAGAGGAGGTCATTGGGTTTTGTGTTGACTTCATTCCTGACCTTAAGAAGATTGGTCTCACTCAATCGCGGTATGAGGGAAGACTGACTAGAAAAGGCACGCTAGGAGCGGACTTAATAATATGTAGGGACGGGCATTCTTGGTCTCAAGCACACTACACAGTTCTACAGAATTCTACCTTGGTGATCCCGCATGTCAATGAACACAAGAATATTCTGCGCTTCAAACACCCGGAGTAGTGTGACGACTGGATTACATGTGAACACATCAGGACTTCCGGCAGTTGGTTGCAAACACATCTCATAGGTGACAACACTGTTGCAGATGAGATGTACTCGTTGGCCAGGGGACCATCTTCGACTGTATTGACTTACAAAGGGTACGAGATAAATGGGAATACATTTTACACGATCGCCCAAGATCAAAAGAGCACCAACCAAAACAGTGGTGTCCGCTTTGATGCCGCAACCAACAGGGGAAAGGACACATATTATGGTTACATAGTGGACATATGGGAACTTGACTATGGACATGATTTTAAGGTCCCTTTGTTTCGGTGCAAATGGGTCAATCTGTCAGGAGGCGGGGTACAGGTAGACCCGCAGTACGGAATTGTAGGGAACGCAGCAGAAAAAAAAAATTCCGCCCTACGCACCAGCCCAGGACCACTATGGAGACTGCATACAAGGTTTGATCATATTCGTTACCGACTCGTAGCGCAGCGGAAGTAGAGTCAATGACGATCGTCGGTGCAGATCCCCGCAGCTAGGATTTACAACCTCCCAACCGCGAGGATGTATACCCTCATCCGCCACCCGGACAGCCCTCCGGGAGGCGGTCGGACAGTCCCCGGACGGTGTCGCGGACAGCCCTTCGGGACGACTCACAGAACCGGACCGTCACATGGACAGCCCTTCGGGAGGCACTCACGAACAGCCCCACGGGCACTAAGATCGAAACTACGACCTCTCTACAGAGTTGCACACATACGGTGTCATCTATCCGGCAGGGCTTCGCCGTCCAGAACTAGTTCCCACCGGAACCCAGACAGCCTTTCGGCTCTACGAAACTCTTTTCGTGGGAGGGAGAGAGAAGCCAGATAATTGCATGGCATGAGTATGAGAGCAAGGGGATGAAGGAGATGGCAGCCCCAACTCCTCCTTTTATAGGCCAAGGCAAGGGGTGGGGTGGGATGTTGAAATACCAAAATACCCAGGCTTCATGTCACACATGAAAGGGCATAATGGTAACACAAGGGGGGCACCAAGGGGACACCACCATGGCAGCCCTTGGGCCGGCCCACATCTTGTCCCCCCCCATGGGGGGCCCCCCCAACAAGCCACCAACATGTCTCCATGAAACATGCATGCTCCCTAGACAAAAAGCCACCAAACATGCAACCCCCGATTCGTGGGATCTTGTCCCCTCGCGCTGAGACAAGATGTTTTCCGCGAAACTTTTTCTGAAAAATTCCAGAAGGTCCCAGAACATTTCTAGCACCCTCTAAAATTATTCTGGGCACGATCCGAAACATTTTCGGTGCGGTGGTTTTTATCAGCGGAAAGCATCAACAGCGGTTACGGCAGTTTCGGAACATTTCCGGTTTTTCTCTCTGAAAATTCCCAGAAGTTCCCAGACCAATTCTGGCATCCTCTGAAAATTTCCAGGCGGTGCCGAAACCCTTTTTGACCAAATAATATATTCCGAAACAACTTTTCGGTTTTACCGAAACTCTTTCGGTGTTCTCTCTCTCGGAACTCTTCCGTTGTCTCCGAAACATTTTCGGTGACTTTCTCTCAGACTCCCTGTCTAGCATTCAACAGATAGATGACCCTTAAGCGTGTGACCCTATAGGTTCGGTGAAGTATAGACATGACCGGAACTCTTTCTGATCAATGATCAACATCGGAGCCGTGGACACCCATATTGACCCCTATACCCACACGAATAAATATTCGAGTGAACCTCCAGTTGCCGTGTGCTATTCCTGTTGCTTCGCGATATGTTACAAATACCCGAGGTGAGACATGTTGGCATTCCCGTGGATCAACAAATTGTCCACTATGCTAGTTACCTCGTTACCGGTATTGTTCTCTTTTCTCGTTACCGTGTTGCGGCATCCCCGTGATCAAATCACAAAGTGTCTGGCCAGACGATGATGGATACCGTAACACCGAGAGGGCCCAGAGATATCTCTCCATCGTCGGAGGAGCAAATCCCAATCTTGAGCTATCAAGTTACTTGACATACTTTTCCATGAACCCGTAAGCCGCCGTAATAGCCACCCATTTACGGATGACGTTTAACAAACCCCAAAGTTCATGAAGCAAGCATGAAGAAACCCGATACTCTCATGGTCTAAGGAATCATGCAAACGTTAACCATCTCTGTGTTATTAACCATTAACTTGTGACGAATGTATCTCTTAGCATAACATCAATTGGGTCGATTCAACACAAATGTTCTTCTAACATTGTGCCCTCAAAGTTGCTGGCATAGACATGCCCATGATCAGGAAAACAGAACCATCATGCAACACTTGAGCTAGTCATAGAGGCTTGACTAGGAATACATTTTATCGTTTATTATCCCACACGTGCATATGAGTTTTCCTCCAAGCCTCGTTTTATTGCAGACCCGAGAACCATAGCAGTTATAGCATGGAACATAAACCTAATTATGAACAGGGAGATAATCAATAACATTTATTATTGCCTCTAGGGCATATCTCCTACAGACTCCCACTTGCACTAGAGTCAATAATCTAGTTAATGCTAATGCACTTTACACCTGTGGCACACCGGTGTAAATATGCTTCGCTTGTGGTATAGCCTGATGTCCAACTAATCTGACAACTTCAGATCCGTGTGTATCTTTGCATATCCTCGCGTTTTCACGCTTTCACAAAATTCATATTTTGTGTGGACTTGGTTTTGTATGTATGTGAATCACAGGTCGAACCTGGATTCCTTAGACTGAGTTATGGAGCAACTACCTGCAGTAGTGTCCCATTGACAAAAGCCATCTTGGAACCATACTAAGTTCATGAATGAACTATATGATTCAACATCTTCTTTGTTGCTTTTAAAAGCGGCAACATACTTCACCTATGTTATAGAATTCGCCACAGTAACTTGTTTGGAACAATTTCCAACTAACTGTGCCACCATATTGTGTGTTACACAAAACCCTCAATTTAAATTGAAAATCGCATGGAGAAATGATGAAGACTGCTTCGATGTAACCTTTTACATCGAACTCTTCATGATCTCCACTTGTGAGAAAACATGTCATCAGTGCTACTATAGTACTCAATGACCCTTTTTCACTGTTGTCCCATGATCAGTACTTTTGATCACTTTGGTATCTATACTCGCAACAACTTTGGAGTATTGGACATATCTGGTTGTTTTACATACCATGGAATACATGATTAATCCAAACACAAGAGTGTGTGGAATCTCCATCATGTATTTTGCTCATCAGTGTTTTGGGACACCGAGTCTTGCAAAAACTCTTTCCATGTGACTTCGGCAAGGATCACTCCTTGACGTTTTTAATGCTAAAAGGTTTTAGCATTTTGTCAATATGTATCTTTGCTCAGCCCCATTAGGTAAATCTATCTCCATAGATCATCATGCCTAATATAAAGGCTATTTAGCCCAAGCACTTCATCAAAAAACTATTTTTAAATGAAGTCCTAATTCGTGACAAGAAATTTATTTCCAATTAACAATGTGTCAAGCACACAACGTTTTTAGAAATATTATTATGCTCCCACTTACTTTCTTGAATCACAAGCATCTTCGTTACCCATTGATGAAGTCAAAAACCCTTTTGACCATTTCATCAAATCACGAAGATTCCAACTCCACTTTGCTCTCTTCTGTCCATTTCTGGAACTCTGAAGTTTGCATACTTACTAGCATCCTCTGGACTGACAAAATACCTTGGACTGTAACACATGCAAGTCCTTGGTTTTATTTCCATCATATGGAAATCCTATTGTCATCCATGTTTCATATCTCATGACTGAAATATGTATTAATTGCTAGTTCAACCCAAACCGACTTTAAGCATCGCTACGGTGAAACAACCTCATCGTAGTCAACTCCTTGAACTTGTTATTGCAACAAGTCGAGCTTTATGGATAAAACATTTTTATCCGTATCAGTTTTAAGTTCCATAAAATTCGTTAGACTCTAAGTCTTCCGAAAGGTGTATCAAGATTTTAATCTTGAAACATTTATATGGAAACTATCTCGGATTGTATTGGCATTTAGCCAATTCCGGAGTCAGGGCCCATCAACGCTTCCTTGTGTATCGTAGGTATACTGTTGTCTAACAACAATATCTCGTCTGCGCACCTGAGAGGTTTGCACGAGCCTTGCCTACGTGGTTCAGCTGCAAGTTCGACCGAAGTCCATACATTTTATTGTAGAGACTTCCGTATCAGTCGCAGTAGGAAACCTGGAATTACTTCCAAGGTCTCTTTCCTTTGATCTGATGACGAAGATACTGTTTATCTTGTCGAGTTGCACTATTTTCCCACTCACCTTTTTGAAAGAACCATTTTCTTCAAAAAGCATACCGTTCTTTGTGGCAAACCTATTTGCCTCGGTATAGTGAGGGAGGAATACCCAATGACTTGGGATAACCTACAAAGTAGCACTTGTCTGATTTGGAATAGGTTTGTAACCTTTTACACAAGCCCCATATTCCAAATGTTAAGAAAAGATATAACATGGTTGGGCGTACCATACCATGGTGTCATTTCAACAGACCCGATGGAGCTCTTTTCAGTGTAAAAGCCGCAGTCTCTAAAGCATCACTCTTTAAAAGGGATAATGGCAAATTTATTTATGTCATCTTTGATCTTACCATGTCATAAATGGTTCGATTACACCTTCACGGACTTTTCACTCACAGTGGTGTTCCGGGAGGTGTAAGTTATGAAACTCTTTTCACAACTCATCAGACATTCGCTAAACTTGTAACTCAATTATTCCTTTCTGCAATTGAATTGTAGAAACAGAATTTTCTTGTTACAATAACTTCTACTTCATTTTTGAAAACCTTTCGAATGAATTCAAAAGATCCAGACTTACGTATCATCAAGTAAATATCCACATATCTACTTGAGTCATTTCTTAAGATAGATAAATCCACTACTAACAACATTTATCGGACTACACACATCAAATGTATGATCACCGATAAGTTTGTTGTCCGTTCCTTATGGCCTGTGAATGGTATTTCAGTCACTTCACTTTTCAGAGGAAAGTTGCAAGTGTCAGATGATTCAAAATCAAAGGACTTCAAAAAATCCATCATAATGGAATTTATCCATGCGGGTTTCTCCAATGTGACCAAATGTAGTGCCACACTTGTGTGGTATTCTCTTAGTCTTACGACATTTAGCGTCAGTGTTACGGATGTATCATATTACCATTAATATTCATAACATACATCCCATTTTGGATGGAAGCATGGCCCTTCATGTTATTCATAATACTGAACAACAATTGTTGTTTTTATGAACAACTCTTTTGCAACAAACATTGTGCAATGGCTAGAGTGTATGAAACTCTAAAATGAATTATGAAAGTAAACCCAGAGGTAATGTATTATTATCAATATTCATAACATACATCTCATTCATAATGAAAGTATGGCCCTTATGTTATTCATAACATCGAACATAAAAAGTTCTCTTATGAACAACCTTCTTGCAAGATACCTTATGCATAGGGCTAGAGTGTAAAACTCTAAAATGAATTAAGAAAGTAAATACAGACGGTAATACACCGATGGAAGGTATAGTAACATTTACTATGTTCCCTGTGTATACCTAAACCTCATTCCTGGCAAGTCTTTCAGGTCATAGTAGTTCTTACATCGAGTTGCAACAGAAAGCAATCGAGCGGGTATCTTTGTGATTAACTCACAATACCCAAGAATCAGTGATTACCAATTTAATCATAATTCCCAAGAACTATATCTTTGACCAGCCTTCTATACATCAAAAACTTGTATGACATTCATACATGAGCTGGATATTCCAGTCTTCTTTCTTATTGCCTTTATACTTCTAACAGTTTAACTTTTAATATTTCTCCTACTCTCAGAAGAAGCACCCAACTTAAGAGTGGCGTTTAGCCCTGGACTTCCTAGGCGTGAAAGTTTCACTGACACCCTTCGGACACTTCCTTTCTCTTTAAGTTGTTGTTTTATTCACCTTTCATCATATGACAGGCGTTCTCCTGGATCCCTCTCTTATCAGTCTAATGCATAGTAAACTCCTTTACTAATAGTTTGCAAACAAACACTGCTTTGGATATCTCATATCTTTTAGCCTTTGTTTGTCCCAGAAAATGATTTTCAGATTCCATGAATATCACATAACTATCCAAACTTTCGAAGTTCGGGTCTCATGGAAGCAAACATATTGCACTTGACTGAAATGGAATTCTAGCTTTTGGATCGAAGGACGAGAGTCACATGATCCATAGCATAAGCGAGAGAATACCGAAAGTATGCGATAGGACAAAGTCCTTCTCGGCACTCTAGAGGACAATCCTCACATTACGTTACCAACCGTAAAGTTATAACCAGATATTAAACAGCTATTCAATTTTAATAGGGAAGGTGGAAACGCGAGCCATTATTCTACAACTATTATGCATAACCACACTTAGACAGTGTTCATAATTAATTGCACTAAGAATTAAACAAGTCAATTCAAAAGTGCGCTCCCACTCAAATCAATATCTCTCATAATTGATTGTGAGTGATTCAAGATCCGCATATCAATTCAACGCCATTGACGGGTTCATCACTGATGACGTGAATTTCAATCGGTAGGCCAACTTGCCAATCACATCTCTATGTGACTCTTGTCCATCTTTAGATGCGTGTGTTCCGAGCTCAGGACTGTCCTGCCTGAACGTCAAGACAACCAAGTGATCACGCAGTGAGGTCTGACCTTCACCCACCTTACACCTCTCTAATCGTTCGTGCTCATGTGTACATGGTGCACCCCGAAAAGATACGTGTTGTAGACGGTGCTACACTTGGGAGAACACTAACTACTTGATATTTTTTTTGTGAGAGATCACCCTAATAAAAGCGACTACCGCGCAATCAAGAAGGGTGCAACATAAGGGATAAACATCTCAGGCAATTCATAATAGCATGATATGGTATAGCCCTTTCTGACGGAGAAGTCTTGTATTCCTTCGTCTTCGGCATTCACGTCGGTGTTCACCTTCGCGAAGATTGCCACCACCTTGTCGATGCACCAGATAATATTGCTATCTCTATAGCTAATAAAATAATGCATTACACAAGATTGACACGCAGGTCATTTAAAGTGCAATCATATGGCTCCAGCCATCATGCCAAATCATGACACGCAGGCCATGTTAATCAATTTACATCATATAGACATCTCATACATAATCAAATTATTATGAGCACTGCTATACCACATCATATGCACATGCAAACCATCCTGCAAAACCAAGTTAGACGCCTCTAATCGGTTCATGCAAAAACTGTTTTTCGTGGCTTCTAAGGTTTCGAAACAAACCGAAGCTACCAACGTTCATCATCAAGTATGATTATTCAAGTCGCTAGATTAACTTTCCAGGGTGTATGAAAACCGAGATAATAAAATCTCGAGCCCCATACTAAACTTCGTCATACGCATGACCCCCGTGCAGATCATATCTGCATTGCCCTTTCGTCTGCGAAACATCCATCTTTCATTGACTAAAGTGGAACCCAAAGAACTGTTAGCACTTCGTTGATCTATCAATCAGCATACTCAGGAGCATTATGAAAGGATCGCGGATTGCCAGAACTTTGTCAGATTCCACAATGCTGTCAAGATCAGGACTACGCAAATTCGAGGGAAGCAACAAGAACATCGGGTAACAGATTTCATCTGCTACCCGCACAAATAATTTTCAGTAATAGAACTCATCTACTACATAATTATATTGTGCAACACCCATACATCTCCATGTATTCTAGATCGCAACCTGCATCTACGCATAGCACGGCTCATGATGCCACTGTAGGGAACGCAGCAGAAAACAAAAAATTTCCGCCCTACGCACCAGCCCAGGACCACTATGGAGACTGCATACAAGGTTTGATCATATTCGTTACCGACTCGTAGCGCAGCGGAAGTAGAGTCGATGACGATCGTCGGTGCAGATCCCCGCAGCTAGGATTTACAACCTCCCAACCGCGAGGATGTATACCCTCATCCGCCACCCGGACAGCCCTCCGGGAGGCGGTCGGACAGTCCCCGGACGGTGTCGCGGACAGCCCTTCGGGAGGACTCACAGAACTCGGACCGTCACATGGACAGCCCTTCGGGAGGCACTCACGAACAGCCCCACGGGCACTAAGTTCGAAACTACGACCTCTCTACAGAGTTGCACACATACGGTGTCATCTATCCGGCAGGGCTTCGCCGTCCAGAACTAGTTCCCACCGGAACCCAGACAGCCTTTCGGCTCTACGAAACTCTTTTCGTGGGAGGGAGAGAGAAGCCAGATAATTGCATGGTATGAGTATGAGAGCAAGGGGATGAAGGAGATGGCAGCCCCAACTCCCCCTTTTATAGGCCAAGGCAAGGGGTGGGGTGGGATGTTGAAATACCAAAATACCCAAGCTTCATGTCACACATGAAAGGGCATAATGGTAACACAAGGGGGGCACCAAGGGGACACCACCATGGCAGCCCTTGGGCCGGCCCACATCTTGTCCCCCCCCCCCATGGGGGGCCCCCCCCAACAAGCCACCAACATGTCTCCATGAAACATGCATGCTCCCTAGACAAAAAGCCACCAAACATGCAACCCCCGATTCGTGGGATCTTGTCCCCTCGCGCTGAGACAAGATGTTTTCCGCGAAACTTTTTCTGAAAAATTCCAGAAGGTCCCAGAACATTTCTAGCACCCTCTAAAATTATTCTGGGCACGATCCGAAACATTTTCGGTGTGGTGGTTTTTATCAGCGGAAAGCATCAACAGCGGTTACGGCAGTTTCGGAACATTTCCGGTTTTTCTCTCTGAAAATTCCCAGAAGTTCCCAGACCAATTCTGGCATCCTCTGAAAATTTCCAGGCGGTGCCGAAACCCTTTTTGACCAAATAATATATTCCGAAACAACTTTTCGGTTTTACCGAAACTCTTTCGGTGTTCTCTCTCTCGGAAATCTTCCGTTGTCTCCGAAACATTTTCGGTGACTTTCTCTCAGACTCCCTGTCTAGCGTTCAACAGATAGATGACCCTTAAGCGTGTGAACCTATAGGTTCGGTGAAGTATAGACATGACCGGAACTCTTTCTGATCAATGATCAACATCGGAGCCGTGGACACCCATATTGACCCCTATACCCACACGAATAAATATTCGAGTGAACCTCCAGTTGCCGTGTGCTATTCATGTTGCTTCGCGATATGTTACAAATACCCAAGGTGAGACATGTTGGCATTCCCGTGGATCAACAAATTGTCCACTATGCTAGTTACCTCGTTACCGGTATTGTTCTCTTTTCTCGTTACCGTGTTGCGGCATCCCCGTGATCAAATCACAAAGTGTCTGGCCAGACGATGATGGATACCGTAACACCGAGAGGGCCCAGAGATATCTCTCCATCGTCGGAGGAGCAAATCCCAATCTTGAGCTATCAAGTTACTTGACATACTTTTCCATGAACCCGTAAGCCGCCGTAATAGCCACCCATTTACAGATGACATTTAACAAACCCCAAAGTTCATGAAGCAAGCATGAAGAAACCCGATACTCTCATGGTCTAAGGAATCATGCAAACGTTAACCATCTCTGTGTTATTAACCATTAACTTGTGACGAATGTATCTCATAGCATAACATCAATCGGGTCGATTCAACACAAATGTTCTTCTAACATTGTGCCCTCAAAGTTGCTGGCATAGACATGCCCATGATCAGGAAAATAGAACCATCATGCAACACTTGAGCTAGTCATAGAGGCTTGACTAGGAATACATTTTATCGTTTATTATCCCACACGTGCATATGAGTTTTCCTCCAAGCCTCGTTTTATTGCAGACCCGAGAACCATAGCAGTTATAGCATGGAACATAAACCTAATTATGAACAAGGAGATAATCAATAACATTTATTATTGCCTCTAGGGCATATCTCCTACAGGAATGACAACAGTGGATCTCAACAATCTTGGGTACACAGACGAACCATTCGTCCTAGCCAATGATGTGGTGCAGGTTTTTTATGTGAAGGACATGTCTACCAAACCGAGAAAAAGAAAAGATAAGGAAGCGAATACATCATACGATGTGCCAAAGCGCCACATAGTTCTTTCAGGGAAAAGAGACATCGTGGGAGTGGAGGGCAAGACAGACATGTCTGAAGATTATGAAAAGTTTCATGAAATTCCTCCCTTCAAAGTCAAGACTGACCCAAGCACCCTGTTAAACGATGAAGATTATCCATGGTTACGGCGCAATAAGCAAGGGACACACGCGAAGAAAAAGTTAAGACTTTCTCTCTACAACTATTCTGATGATGCATTTGATCTAGACTATCACTGCAGTTACATGTCAAGAAATGAAATGCCTTATGTAACAGATGAGTTTTCGTCCGAAACCCTGATACTTCGAAAGAGATTGTCCATTTTGTACATGAAGTGCATCCAGTTTTTTCCGTAACCCTCTTAACTTTTTAGCACATGCTATGTGGGTGAAATGATGATACCATGCCAACTTTCAACCTTTTCAGAGTTCATTTGTAGTGCTTTTCAATTTCATGGTCATTTAGCTCAAAGAATGAACTAATCTAAAAAAGAATGAACTAGAAAACTTTTATAAAACTCTAATAGCAAAAAAATGAACTAAAAAGAATCAATTAAAATATTCTGTTATGATCAACTAAAACAAAACTATATATTCTTCAATAGCAAAAAGAATCAACTAAAAAGCTTTTATAAACCTCTAGTATTTTTGAAACTAAATTATATAAAATTTATGCAACTAAAATTATCAAAGTAATTTTTTGTTCAAAACATTATAGCAAAAAGATTTCATAAAGTATTTTTTTGTTAGAAACTTTAATAGCAAACTAAAATAACAAAATCTGTTTTTGATTAAAACACCCATTTAAAATAACCTAAAAATTACCAAATTGACTATAATGATAAAACACACTAATATTAAATAGCAGGAAAAAGAATCACTCAAAAGTCTATTTTTAAAGTAAAGTTATTCACAAACTAGTGATTCACACAAATTTCAAAGAATTTAAATTTAAACTATTCAAATTTGAAAACTAATGGCACTAACAAAAAGTTTATAATTTTTGTGACCTAAAGAAAAAAGAATCACTCAAAAACTCTAAGTATTTAGCTGTAAATAGAAACAAAAGAAAATAAATAAAACAAAAAACAAAACAAAAATACTGGAAAAAAATTAAAAAAAATGCCGCCTACTGGGCCATCACGGCCTGCATACGACTAGAAACCCAACCCGCTAGTTGGGCCAGGATGCAGGCCCACAACAGGCCCAGTAGGCCCACAGGCAGAGAGACGCGTTTAGGCCTGTAGGCCTACATAAGAGAGGAGCTCGAAAGGGGTGACGCAGCAGCGCTTATAAACCACTATCGGCGCCCCTCAGCTAGCGAAGTGGGACTAAACATCCACCCGCCCGATGCCGTGCCAGCCGCAGCCCTTTCGTCCCGGTTGGTGGCACCAACCGGGACTAATGCCCCCCTTAAGTCCTGGTTCGTTTCACCAACCGGGACCAAAGGTCTCTGCTTCCCACCCTTTGGGCTGACGAAAACTGACCTTTGGTCCCGGTTGGTGTCACGAACCGGGACTAATAGGGGGCATTGGTCCCGGTTGGTGCCACAAACCGAGACTAAAGGCTTTGCTATATAAGCCGACACTTAGTGTTTTTCAATCTCAGTTCTTCTTCCACCCGACGCCGCGCCGAACACCACGACGCCGCCAGGCTGCCGGACCGCGCCCTCGCCCTCGCCGACGCCCTCGAGCCCGGACCTCCTCCCCGTCGACGCGTGAGCCCCCGAGCCCGTTCCTCGTCGTCGCCGGCCTTCAGCTCCATCGACGCGCTCCCTGCCCCGACGCTGGCGCCGCTCCCCGCGCCCCTGCCCTGCCCCGACGCCACCGTGCCCCTGCCCCTGCCCCGATGCCCCCCAAGTGAGCCCCCCTTCCCCTGCGCCGCCGCCCCTGCTCTGCTTGCCGCGCCGTGCCCCTGCTCTGCTTGTCGCGCCGCCGCCGCCGCCGCCTGGCCTGCTCTGCCTTTTTTTCATACATTTTTTGTCCATTGATGTATGTACGTATGGATGTTGTATGTATGTATATGCAGATGTATGGATGATCCATGGATATGTATGCATTGATGTATAATTTTTTTGTTCATAGAAAGTTTTTATATATGAGCAAATGATGATTCATAGAAAGTTTTTATATATGCATTGATATATGAGCAATGATGATCCATACAAAGTTTTTATATATGCATTGATATATGAGCAATGATGTTCATAGAACTTTTTTTTGTTCATAGAAAGTTTTTATATATGATCCATGGATATATGAGCAATGATGATCCATGGATGTATGCATTGATATATGAGCAATGATGTTCATAGAAAGTTTTTTGTTCATAGAAGAAAGTTTTTTGTTCATAGAAGAAAGTTGTCGAGGCCACCCCAAACCCTAGAAGCGTTGTTGAGGCCACCCCAAACCCTAGAAGCGTTGTCGAGGCCACCCAAATTTACCAAGTTAAATGAGTTAAATGAGTTAAAAGAGCATTGTCGAGGCCACCCCAAACCCTAGAAGAGTTGTCGAGGCCACCCAAATTTACCAAGTTAAAAGAGCGTTGTCGAGGCCACTCCAAACCCTAGAAGCGTTGTCGAGGCCGCCCAAATTTACCAAGTTAAAAGTTACTAATTTACTCCCGGTCCGCTCGCCCGACCAACTCTCGAGGCCACCCAAACCCTAGAAGAAAGAGCGTTGTCGATCTACCCCCTCCATGCATAGCGATTATTTTTTGCAAAGTGTCCTCTCCTGAAAGTATAACCCCGGCCCGATAACTTCGACATGAGGGGGGACGTCGGACATGCATGAGAGAGGCGGTCCGCAACTAATCCATTGCTCATATATGCATATGATTCCTTGTTGTGATTAGCTAGGTCTATGTTTGCCACTAATTTATCTCTCATGTTTGTATATTGCCATGTTGTAATATTTACAGAAACTATGGAAAGAGACTTAGAACAAGAACAGTTGTTGGGGGATATAATCCTCGCCGGTGCTAATCCCTTGTCGTATCTCAACGACACCGATGGTCAGGAAGGAGAGGATGACGACTCTGGTAATCCAACAATGGAGAAGGAAGGAGATCATGACGGCTCCGGTGACCGAATGGCGGAGGAAGGAGATCATGATGACGGCTCCGGTGACCGAACGGAGGATGAAGCTGTTGCAAAGTCCGGCGAGGTATATATATTAATTAAGCATGTGCTGACTTGATGCATTAATTGTTTTGGTATGTACAATCAAAGAGAGTAGAAAGTTAGTATGATTTTTAATGTAATTGTATTTTTTAGTATTTCTTCTACATCCAACCGTCTTTGCATTTTACTGACTATCATTTTCTTTAATACTCCCTCCGTCCCAAAATAAGTGACTCAACTACTAAGGTTAATATAAAGTTGAGTCACTTATTTTGGGACGGAAAGAGTAATAAGTATCAGGTCGATGCCTTTTCTTTTAATAAAAAAAGGGGGAAGGAAGGTTGAAGCTCACTCTACTCTGTTCTTCTTTACCCTACTGTTCCTCAATCCCTCATCCCCACTCGTTGCTGCCGAAACGCAAGGCGGCACTCCGGTTATTGGCCCCGCCGCCCGAGCTCGCTGCTGCATCAGCATCGTCACCGCAGCCGCCGCCGGGTCTCCCTTGTCCTGCTCACCGCTGCTGACGCTCCATCAGGTATCTCACCGTGGATCTCAATCATCTTCTGTTGATCCAATCCCCTTCGTTTAGATCCTCAGAATAGGTAGTTAATTTGGTGCGTGCGTTAGGTGGAAACAGAGAGTGAGGGCTAGTTTGGATCGTGTCCTGGTGCTGGCATGCCTGGCCTGGAGCTGTCCCTGGAAACAGAGAGTGAATTCCAAGCCTACATAGCAGAGCAGTCCCACTGAACCCTCTTCTTCTGCCTCGTGATTAGGCAGGCCTTCAATCCTACCATGTGTTCATCAGTCACTTTCTTCTTCTTTTTATGCATATCATATCAAATACATCACAGAATTAGTCCCTCTCTTATATTGTTACAATCTCTCTCTTAGCAGTATGTCTGCAACCTGATCAGCTCCTCTCTTCATATGTTAGATTTTCACACCGGCAGTAGGAGGATATCGACACCTCTGCTCAAACAGAACTAATATAGTTGAGGCATTGTTTGCACCTGTATAGTTGAAGCCTTGTATGCATGTACATCAGTGGATGCTGTTTAGCTGTTTGGGCTATATTCTGATGCATCTACACAGTGACTTCTAGAATATCATTTTTATCGTACTCCTGAAAACTAGATTCTACCTTATCTCATGTTTTCCCCTCTTATCTGTTATCCCTGGTCAGAAACAATTCAAATGGAAACCAATGGGTTATCTCTCAAGAGTCAGGAAATCGGGTTAAAAAGAAAGTGGGAGCCAACCGCAGACGTCAGCCGCCGCTTTTGCAGTAACCAACATGAAAGTCCATGGGAAGGCGGTACAGCGAAGCACATCGCATGCCATTCCTCTGGGTACCAAGGCCACTCGTCACAAGAGTGGCCTCCATTGAATGATGGTTCACTCACTACCTCGCTAGGGAGGCAAAAAGATTTCCGCTTTTGTAGTAACCAACGTGAAAGTCCATGGGAAGGCGGTAGAACAGAGCATCAGGACAAAATGAATGGGATAATCACTTGTTTGGTTTGTGGCAAGGAAGGACATTACAGTTGTGACAGCCCTTTCAAGGATCAGGAGCACAAAGTCATTTGCACACTCTGTAGCAAAAATGGCCACTGGAGCATATCGTGTTGCTGGCAGAACAAGTCGGAGAATCGCGCTTGCACCCGCTGTGGAGAGATAGGGCATAGTACTAGTACACATGGTCTCCTCAGTTGCTCAAGCTGTGACGAATATCATCTGCATGGAGAGTGTCGATTGAGCAAAGTTAAATGCTTTATTTGTGAAAGTCAGGATCATTATCTTGCTCAGTGCCCCTTGAATTCGGTATTGAATGCAGTGTTTCAGGATCAGAGAGAGAACTTCCAAGCTGCTCTGCGGCTTGCACTATCAAAACAAGTCAACACATTATCTAAACGGACCTGCCATCAAGTCAGTCCAAAAGCCAGGGCATGCAACTTAAGGACAAGGATATGCTTTACATGCCGTGAAGAAGGTCATGTTGCCTTTTACTGTCCTCAGAAAAGAAGATCAATATTGCTCGACCTATCCAAAGAATTTGAAGAGAGCAGCACCATAGCTAAATCCTCCAACCTGCCCAAAGAATTAGAAGAACGGGACCCTGGTACTAGTAGTGCTAGACAATCATCAAAAATGAAACCGGCATCGGTTGTTCGATGTGTTAGCTGTGGTCAGGAAGGGCACAGGGCCAGGAGCTGTCCAACACGAGTGTTTATATGCTCCATATGCAATGAAGAAGGCCACAAAGCCAAGAAATGCCCTCAGAAGGGCCAGAAGTGTTAAGATTGCCGCACCAAAAGCTATCGGTTAAGCAAACAGTGATACACACTATACATGTCATTACATTTTTCTTACGGGTGATCTAACCTAGAATCCACATGTTTCTTGTGATACTCTAGCCGTTGCTTAACCAAGGAGTGGACACACAGGTAAAAGATGGCCTCAGCAGAATATGTGTATTTTTGTCAAAATCAATGTGGACGCCTCCTTCGATGAGGATAGTTTTACGGGCACTACTGGGTTAGTGATCCAACATAACAAAGGAAGGTTCATGGCAGCAAAAAAATTCAAAATAGACTCGGTGCTTGATGTTTTGTCGGCGGAAGCATTAGCACTTAAAGAAAGATTGCTGTTTGCTGAATCAGGATCGCCGTCAGATAGCATGAATGTCATTACGGCAATGCAAGATGAGGTCCATTCATCAGGGGTTGCAGCGGCAATCTTCAGTGATTGTTACTTCCTCTCAAGAGAATTTAACAAGGTGGAATTTGTCCATGAATAAAGAGAAACAAATATTGTAGCTCACAAATTGGCGTTCTTGGCGAAAATTCATGATCCTCGTACATGGTTAGATGACCCACCCCCCTCTATTGTACCTATTCTTACTATTTATGTATAACCCTGATTATGAATGAATAAAGAGGTATGTTTTGAGGTCGAAAAAAGATAGCAATTAGTTCCAGCATGGTGATCTAACCTAGAATCAACATGTTTCTTACCCATAACAGGGGAAGCCGCAACCAAAATAACAAAAAGCAAAAGACTAGAGAGAAAACAGGAACAACTACTTAGCAAAAGCATAGCCATGTCGCTCGTCGACCAGCGCCTTATGGCATGTATTGCAAGGCCAGTTGTGAATCCGGGATGTTGATGGTGTAACTGGAGAGAATGTGGATGGTCGTGAAAGGACGGTCGGCGACTAGGACAAACTGCTTGTCCCGCTTCACGAAATCAATGGCTTCAGAGATCCTCTCTGCTTTCCTGTCGCTGATGTTACATTTGTATATGCAAGCGGACGAACCCATATGCTGAGTGTAGTAGACGCAGTTTGCCTCGATGCCCGGGTACTTATCCGACATCCACAGCCAGGCACCTCCGGTGGCCAACGAATATGGCAAATCTGTTGATGGTCTGCACAAGCACAAGCTGACGTGTCTTGGTGTCTGAATCTGAGAACACAGGGATAGTCGATTCTCCATTGTTTGAAGACGAGCAACATCTGTCCAGCCATACCAACTAGAAAACCCCGGTCGTCATTCGCATAATCCGAGAAGAACTTGACAGGATGAAAACGATAGGTCCCCATCAAGTTGAATAAAACAGGAACCGCGCCAACTATGGATGAACTGATGTACGCGTAGACGCCACCACCTACGGCCGCCTTGAGTAGGAAATCATAATCTGGCATGGCCAGTTGGACGGTGAGATGCTGACTGTCGGGACGGGCCATGTAATGCATGCGGGATGAGTCGGAGAGCAGAACGAGCATTGTCAGGGAGCCACCGACATGAGCGATCCCCACCTCCGGGGGCACGGGCACCGCAAAGTGGACGAGGGCGCCGGTCAGGGGTGTTGAATATATTGTGTGCATGTATATTGTGTCTTGAGCCCACCTCTAGTTCTTCTGTATAGTAGAGGACTAGATGTTGTGGTCTCATCTTGTACGTCATATATACGTGCTCTGTGCACCGATCAATGCAATTGTGTTGCACGGCCTATTCTAGTCTTCTACATGGTATCTATCGCAAGTCGTTCCTAGCCCTAGCCGCCGTCGCCGGTCCCTCCGGTCGCCGCCGCCCTCCCACCCGAAGCCACCGCCACCCGCCGCCGGTCTCCCCTTAGCCGCCGCCGCCCTCTCCCACTTCCGCACTCCTCCCCACCACCCCCCAACCCGCGCCGTCCCGCCCAACCCGCGCCACCCCCCCAACCCGCACCGCTCCCAAACCCTAGCCACCCCACCCGCGCCGCTCCACCCCCACCAAACCCTAGCCGCGCCATGAGTTCCTCCTCTTCCACCATCTCCAACCCCTTTGCCGGTCCCGATGTCACCCTCGTCCGTGATCTGAACATCCACGAGCGTGTTCCGGTGGTGCTTGATCAATCCACCGCGTCCTACTCCGCTTGGAAGCGGTACTTCTCCTTGGTGTTTCGCGAGTACCTGCTCCACGGCCACGTCGATGGCACCGTGGACTCCAGCCTCATGATCCACGACGAGGAGTGGATGATCCTCGACGCCACCATCATCCGTTGGTTCTACCTCACCATCTCCGAGGACCTCTTCCACACGGTGGTGGATGATGACGACGACGTCTACGTCGTCTGGACCAATATTGTGTGCATGTATATTGTGTTTTGGGCCCACCTCCTAGTTCTCCTATATAGTTGAGGTTGTGGTCCCATCCTGTACATCATATATACGTGCCCTGTGCACCGACCAATGCAATTGTGTTGCACGGCGTATTCTAGTACAAGAGGGTTGAGGACGCTGGCCGCATGAGGCGGGATTTTGTCCGCTAGGACGAAGTAGCCACGGTGAGTGGTTGCCACCAGGTAGTGGTAGTCGCTGAGCAGCGGGAGCTTTTTGTGGAGGAAGCGGCCGGTGTCGGTGTTCAGGAGGAGAAATTTCCCCTCGCTCCGGAAGACCTCGTCAAGGACGATCCACTGGCGCGGCTGGAAGCGGCGGTCGGAGGGGTTATTCTTGGGATCGTCGGTGGCGGCGCGCCAGCTGGGGCAGACGGCGCGGAAGCCCATGTAGCGGTCGACGTCATTGGTTTCGAGGAAGGATTCAGCGATGAGGCGGAGGAGCTCCGGCGGGAGCGTGGACCATCTGGGCCAGTCTTCGGTCCCCATGGCCGGCGTGAGAACAGGGGTGGCCAAGGGCGTCGGAACCTCGTCGGGCGCGGCCGCCACTGCCGCACGCTCCAGTTCTTGCGACACACACCTCTAGCTGAAAACCCCGCGATGACCTGATCCTCCCTGTATATCAAACAAAATTCGATCTACAGCGTCCGATAGAATAGGCCGATATGGGACTGATCTTAGCTTTGATTTTGCTTCCTAATAACGGTTTCCAATAATCTCACGTCCGATCTATGCTTCCTAGAAAATTCCCATGTTTCAGAAATAATTCTGGAATTTTCATGTTCGTTCCCAGATAAATTGTTATTTTGTCTGACAAGTAGTGTGGTTGAACCATATCATTTCCCTTAAAGATATGGAAAATCTTGTCATCACCCGACTGATGATGACATATGACAAATGATTGCCATCACCCGACTGACAATGACGTGCGCGTCTGCCGTCTTCGTGGCCGTCAGATCTGATTTTAATCGGATGACTCGGGATCAATATATTTAAATGGTCTAGGTTTTGCAATTGGGTCGTTGTTGCAATCTCCCTCACTGCAACAACTAGTTTGTTGCACGATCTGAATCTCACATGAAACGTCGACCGTCTCCTTCATACTTCACGTGCTCCTTATGGGGCTACTGTCTCTCTCCACCTTATCCCCACCCGAACGTCATCGTCCACATGATTTTTCCAAGCGACTTTTCCTATCGTCTTCCTCCTTAGACGCATCTTTTTCCCAAAATCAATTCTTCTACCCTCGTCCAGGTCCGCAAGAAGCTGATAGTACTGCCACACCATTGTTGCAAGGTCACCACAACCATTACATGATGGCGCCGTCAAGCGCACGCACGATGGCCCGCCGCAAGCGTCGTAACACACCGTGCATCCAGCCAGGTCATGCGGCCACGCACTGACGAGTTTCTGCAACAATGACGGAGTTGCAAAAACAACCACGGCAACGACGGAAGGGCTGCTACGACAACATCTTTCATAGCAAAAAAATTTGCAACATCATCCATGTTGCAAAAGTCCTTTCCGCTACGTCAACAATGTTGCAAAAGACGGAAAAAATCTGCAACATGAGCTCTGTTGCAAAGGGTGTTGGGCAGTTGGACGACGCTAGATCTAACGGCCGCCGAGGCGGCGGTGTTAGGATGATCTCCACCGTGTGGGCCCAACGGCCCACCGGGCCCTTAGATCCGCGCCCTGATCGGGGGCGCTCAACCCACTATGGTTGACGGGCCCCTGTCACCTGCACTATATAAAGAGGTGGGGCCGGCGGCTTGCATCACGAGGTTCGTCGCGACGCCGTACACCCCACCTACATCCCCTACCGATCTAGGGTTAGTGCAGTGCTGACGGGAAGCACCGCCACCACTACTCTCTGCCATCACCGGCACCGGCACCATGGCCAGCACCGGGAGCTCCTCGAGCCACAAGGAGAAGAAAAGTTTCAGTAAAGAATAAAAAGTTCATGAATTTTTTATTCATGTTTTTCCGCTGCAAATAAAAATAAAAGTGCTCTTTTAAAAGTGAATAGAACTAAAGTAAAAGATTAAATTGTTGCTTCTCTAATGCTTTTTTGAACCAACCGGTTTAAATTGCTTAGAGAGTAAAATAGTACAGAATTGTTTCTGAATAGAATATTGTAAAGTTTCTGCTGCAAAGTAAAAGTTTTATCCTCCAATTAAATTGGAACCAACGGGAAAATTTAATTGGAAGAACTGTTCTTAGCAAAGTTGTTTAATAGACATACACATTGTTTATGAGTTATATGCATTATTTCCATTTCCGCCCAACGGTGATATGGAATTAATGTAGAAGGATGATGTTTTATTCTAATTCTGCCAAACGGTGATTTAGAATATAAAAGAAATTTTTTAAAAGTTTAATGTGCATAATTTTTAACCAGACCAACATGGGGTTAATTTTATGCTCATTATTGGCTAATTTTCTTAGACTAAAAGTTTTCCATGCTTTCATTCGCGAAAGAGAATGGCTAGGTACTTGTGACCCGAAAGATGACCCAAAAAAAAAGGTCATAACGTGAGGGAGTATGTTCTCTCTAAAGAATGGCTTCAAAAGAAAAAAGATAGATCATTGAGAAGTCTTGGTTGACGAATGTCTTCCATGTACTCTCTATGAAGAAGATTTTTCAGTCAACATGATTTGAGATGAAACAAGCAACATGCGTGTTTAATTTGACCAACGTCGGATCAAACATGTGTGTCAAAGAGCATTCGGATTTATTTATAAATTTGATGATTGAATATGCAGTCAAAAGAGCCAATTCTGGCATTTATGTCCCTTACAGGGAATTACCTGCATGGCGGGAAAAGATGATTATGATAAAACCCGCATGGCGGGAAAAGTCTGGGAAAATACCTGCGTAATGGGGTAAAGTTGACATAGTATTATGTCAAAAATCCCGTATGACGGTAGAAATTTTGGCAAAGGACTTATCCTGTATGACAGGAGAAAGATATGATGACTCATGTGCTTTTAATGTGTCCCACTCTGGGAGAAAAGTATGGAGTAGTTATTATGCTTTCCTAGTATCGACCGTACACCTTATGTGTAATGGTCATTAAGCACTCAATAAATACAAAGAGAATAAAAGTTACAGACGAACCTAAAGATAAGAATGATATGCAAGTGTGACTTGCAAAAGTACTAATGATAAAGAACTCTGTTGAGTTTCTGAAATGGAATGAGGAAAAAGCACTCCCATACCAGTTAACAGATAACTTTATTTCGTATGATGTAATCAGATGAATGAAGTAGATAATCGAAGTTTCCTCAATTCACAAGTTATGAATGGTTTTCGAAATTGTGGCAGAAAAGTTCTTACCACATTTCGAGGGGGAGAAAGAAATATGAGATAAATTAAGAATGATGAAACTCCCCTATACTTTAGATAATGTGATGCACATTATGCATCTAAAGTGATCCATTAATAAAGAATGTGATCATCTGGGGGAGTACGATGGTCATAATAATACCCCTAAAGAAAAGAAATAGTTGTATTCCTGGATCTTTTACAGTTCCGAAAGCAGACTAAGAAATACTAAGATGGTGCTTAAAGTGCCATGAAGAAGAAAGTTTTAACAGAATAAACCCAAATAATAAAGTTTAAAGATACCCCATTTTTTAGTGAAGATGGAGTAATCTGGGGGAGCATGGTATGAAAATAACTAAGACTCGAATAGATTGTATCTGGGGGAGCATGTTGTATGACCTATACAACACCTATTGTTAGCTCTATAAGGGAGGAATGAGTAAACATGGATCTTGTGATAAAGGTCCCTGTAAAACCTATTTGCCTCTTGGCAATGACAGAGCAACAACAGCCCCATATGAAAGAAGTGCCAGTACCTGAGACACTGATGGTCTTAAGGAATGAGAAAATCAGATACTTCTGATTACTATAAAGTCTATGTTAGTGAAATTCAAATGGAGGTTGATCCCACCTCATTTAAAGCGCTCAATCGAGCTTTGAGAAGTGTCTGTTTGTCTAAATGATAAGAGACTATGTGAGATGAAATAAAATTGGTGAATCCCGACAATGTTTGGGACTCATAAGTAATTTCCAATGGAGCATAAACAGTAGGCTGTAAAGGGTCTACAAGGTCAATGTGACTCCAAAGGAAATATGTAAAGGTGTAAAGCTCGGCTTAAATCGAAAGATTTAGTGCAAAGAGAATGAACAAATTACAATGAGTGTTAGTGGCACATCATGACAGACATCATGATCTGAGTTACATCAGATGAAAGTAAAGAACATAAGGGATACTGCTTCAAGAAGTATTTTATGGACTAGAGCAAGTCTCTAGACAGTGGCATTTAAAGTTAGAAGAATCAGATGTTATTTTGGGTTAAAGAAAATGAGAGGACAATTGTATTCATGCAAATTTATAGAATGGGAAATTCATTTCCTAATCCTGTGCATGTGGATGACGTCCTACTTGCTAGTGGTGATGTCAATCTACTGCAGGAGGAGAAAAGAAGTTCTTGTCCTCAAAGTTCAAAAGAATGTTCTCGGTAGAGTGTCTCTCGTTATAAATATCGAGATTCACCAAGAAAAGAATAAAAGGGGTATTAGGAATGTAACATGAACATGCTAAGAAAGGTCTCTAAAGTATGCATGCGAGAAAACCTACACCTGTTCTTATAGTCAAGGGTAATGGAACTGGAAACTATGGTGTTCCAAAAGTTGATGAGAAAAGATTGAAAACGGATATGGTACCATATGCTTCAGCTGTTGGAAGCTCAATATATTACCCTGACTCAGTTCACGTATCCGGGCTGTTTTGGCAATGTCCAGTCCATATATAGATCACTGGAATGGAGTCAAAGATATCGGCCTCATGCTGAAAGAAATAAGTGCTCTAAAAAGATTGTGAGTAGAAAGACAAGACTTGTGAAATGTATAGCGAAATCCACAATTGTCGCTAACTTTCACACTTGGAGTTTTTGTGTGGAAAAGCTCCAGAGAATGAAACAATTATCATCAATGTGATGCAAAGATATGTTATAGCTTGATATGAGGCTGAGGGACAGGCAAAATGGTTAAGGAGACCTGTACCCGGAGTTAATAATGGTTGACAATAGCGATAACCATTTTAAGTTTTTCGCTCCTATGACAACGAGTCAAGTGTTGATGCCAAACACACTGACACAGAGTTATGCGTTGTAAAGGAGAAAGTCCGGAATTATGTAGAAATGCTTGAAGCATAAAAGCAACAGACAAGTGTTTGCAGATCTGCTTATTAAAGGCTTACCGCCCAGTATGGTCAGAGAACACACAGTCGACATGGGTTTTATGGTATAGTCTAAGATTTCCGGACAATAAAAGGGCCCAAGGTTAAAGAATTTGTTTCAAAACAGAGAGGTACGTTGTGGCTGTCTGATTCTATCGGCAATTGAGCTGTGACGATAAAACATGTTCTATGTATTGATCTGTTATGAAACGAGTAAAGTAAAAGTATAAGGTCAAAAGTAAAAGTTGAGATCAAGGGGGAGAATGTTAGGATGATCTCCACCGTGTGGGCCCAACGGCCCACCGGGCCCTTAGATCCGCGCCCTGATCGGGGGCGCTCAACCCACTATGGTTGACGGCCCCTGTCACCTGCACTATATAAAGAGATGGGGCCGGCGGCTTGCATCACGAGGTTCGTCGCGACGCCGTACACCCCACCTACATCCCCTACCGATCTAGGGTTAGTGCAGTGCTGACGGAAAGCACCGCCACCACTACTCTCTGCCATCACCGGCACCGGCACCATGGCCAGCACCGGGAGCTCCTCGAGCCACAAGGAGAAGGTAGAACTACTGCTAATCCCTAAGCCTATACGATCCACAGATCTATCAGGCGGATCTTTTAAGATCCGCCAGTTGTCGCGTAGCACGCCCCTATCTTTAATTGGTTTTATAAATTCGATTATATGAAATGTCCTTTTCAATAAATATTATGAAGACACTTAGAAAAAATGTGGTGTGAATTACACATAAACATACCAAATAAGGCAAGTACAACGCAAAACCACAGCTTTTAAAGTTTTCTCACTTGGGCCAGACCGATGTGACCAAAGAGGTATATGCATGGCAGTAGAGAAAACTCTCGTTCATTAAGTTCAGTCCTTCAAGTGTGCCAAAGTATATAGACATAGTGTAGGTTATTAAAATTAATGAGTATATATTCCCGCAAAAAAAACATGAGTATATAGTGAAATGCGTGCATGTCGATTTAATTTCAGATATATGAGTACATATGTGACCATACACCATAGCCCATAGTGGAGGCCGCGGCAAAAGACATTAATTTCACAAATATGAAGTATGCCATTTGATATCAGAAGCATAATAATGGTTGTTCATGAGCCCCCTCTAGTTAATTTACGGGAACCGAGATTTCATACCCCTACCAGTACAACATGATTCCTGAAAAAAAGAAGTCACCACGATGGTCGAATTTCTCTGAACATGATAAAATTGGCGCCCCAAATTCTAACAAAGTAATAAGGTATATGACATCTAGCTAGGAGTAGAACGAGATGAAAATGAAAGCATGTGTACTGATTTTGTTGTTGTTGTGCTGACAAATGTAATACCCTATGATACCTCTTCGGGTCGTTATTATTGAATTCATGCTCCAGCCAACTCATCTAAAAGTCCGAACTATGGTAGTGGACTGGACATTATACTCCAACAGTTATCTTTCTACAAGTTCCCGCGGCCTAGGGAAGGACGGCGGCCGCTCTCTCTCTCTCTCTCTCTCTCTCTCTCTCTCTCTCTCTCTCTCTCTGTGTGTGTGTGTGTGTGTGTGTGTGTGTGTGTGTGTGTGTGTGTGTGTGTGTGTGTGTGTGTGTGTGTGTGTCTGGCAACATAAGGGGGGCAGGAACCCAATGCTTCAGTTTGATGGAGATAGGGTTAGGAAAAAAAAATAGGCTTTGGCCTTCAATTGGCGGTGACGAGAATGGCGTCATCGTTGGCGTAGAATAAGGTCTTCCTGATTCACCCTTGTGCAGGTGGTGCCTCTTCATATCATCGGGAGGCGTCCGCATGTGGAGGATGGTGTGTCCTCTGATCTGGTTCTCCGTGTCTATCTTTTTCTTTCTGCGATTTGTCTTGTAGTATGTGAGAATTATGTTTCCTAGCTTTTCTAGCCAAACCTAGGGCATTCCACAGACCCTCTTTGGCGCCTAATTCTCGAGAGCGGTGATGTGCTACATAGATTGTGGCCATCGGCATCTCCTGGTCTACGTCGACGATTTTCCAGTCATTGCTTCTGCAAGATCTTGAGTTTCAGCAAGTTTGCTCTTCTAAGACAGAGGCGGTGAGGCGGCAACGAGCTTTGTTCATGCCGTGTCATCGATGAATGCAGGAAAAATAAGACTTCGACACCTTCAAGGATCTGGATGTAGTTTTTAATTTTTGTACTTACAAGGGTCCGTGCTACTTAATATAAACGACCTTTGGCCTTTCCACAAAATAATAATAATGTTATTATTGTTTTATTGTAGTGGGTATTGGAGTAATACAAATGAGGCATGGAATAGAACCTTCAAAATACAAATCATCACATCCGAGACACCTCTAGGTGATGCCATCGGTTTAGGCGCGCTTCTATTAATAGTAGTTCTGGTTCGTGACTCTGCAGTTCTTCCTTATCTCGTAACGCGTACTACCCTCGGCGGGGAGCTTGCTGAGCTTGACCATGGCGGCGGCGAAGTCGTTATTCCACTTGGTGGCGTTATCCATGTACTCGGCCATAGCGTTCCCGGCGTTGGAGTCCGTGCGCATAACCCAGTCGGACTTGAAGAGCACCCTGTTCTGCAGGTTGGCGTGGTAGTAGCTGTTGTCCAAGGCGCCCGTGGCCGCGGTGTTCACCCCCGTGGGGTCGTAGCCGGAGGCATTCTGGAAGTTCGAGCTCATGTCGCGGATGTTGTTCTTCTCAATCGGATCCGACGTCCCTTGGCTCTTCTTCTGGGCCTCGACGTCTGAGACAAGCGCCTGTTTGTAGCTGTCGTCGATCGGGGTCGCGGTTGTATCGTTGAGGCGGTCCTGGAAAGACGATAGGTGGGAGACGCCGATGGAGTGCGCGCCGGAGAGGATGACGAGCTCCTTCTGGTTGAAGTTCTTCTTGGCGAAGTTGTCCACGAGCTGCTGGAACTCGAAGGTGGATTGGGGGAGGATGGCGTCTGCGGTGACGGCCGACGATACGATGCCGTCCTTGCGCCCTGAGGGAACGGAGTAGGCAATTTTGCCGCCGCTCAGGTATCTGGCAGCGTCACGCGCGGCGAAGACGACGATGTCGGCGCACGAGACGCTGTTGCCCAGTTTGTACTTGATGGTGTCGATCAGGTTGAAGCCGTCCAGGCCGATGTTGTTGATCGCCTTCTTCTCGGTGTTGCTACCGGATGGCGTCTTGTCCAAGAGCACCGATCCATCGCAACCCTGGAAGTTAACACGTGCATGCATGCATGCATTCATCATCGATCAAATGAGCCAGGACTAAGGGCAATTCCAATGCATTGAAAAGGAGTATATCATATGCATTTTCAATGGATTGTATCATTTCACGTTTTTTTGTGAGAAAAAAAATATGTTTTGGCTTGATTTTAGTGCTAAGAGTTTTTTTCCTCTTATAAATAGAGTGTGACATAGTATCACATAGTAGTATATAATCATATCTTATTTATTTGTTTGTAGATACTACCTCTGTAATGCATAGTATCATATAATAGTATCATAATCACATCTTTATTTGTTTGTAGAATTCCAATACAAATGTGTACAAGACTGACTTGTCATTAAAATATCTAGATATTGATGTAATTGTTATTGCTTCTGGTGTTTTTTGTACTCCCATGATATTTGATGAATAGATCGAAAGTTTTTCTCGCAAAAAAATATCTATAGTTTTACGTGCTATGATACCGTAACATAGTATGATACTACTCTCATCTCTTTCTTCATTAATCGTTGTACCACATCATTTTTTTTTTTGCAAACATGGCATGCGTAATAGTCCCTCCATCCTGGACGGAGGGAGTACTATTTATGATACCCATTGTGGCTAGCCTAAGATATAGTCCATGGTGAAACACGTCAGATTAGGCAATCGATCAGCTTATATGAAATCAATTGATGGGGACTTACATTAACCCAGCAGTCGTGGAACACCAGACGGACGAGGGCGGCGCCGATGCCGGGGTTGCTCTTGATGGCTTTCTCTACTTCTGTCCTCACGGTGCCCTCCACGTCCACGTAGGCGGCCTGTGTGTCTCCGGCAGAACAGGCCAGCAACAGGCACAGAGACAACAGGGCGGCGGCAGAGTTAACCTTGGCCATCTTAATTCGATGTCTCCTAGCTAGTAGTTTGCTAAGATAAACTGCTGCTGTGGTCCGTGTGCTTCGGTAGCTTAAGGTGGAGGGGTATATATAGCAGCAGAGCGCACCGACGATCAAGGATAATAGCTCCTATGCTTAGCTTGCATCCACTCATGAAGATCGGCAAGATGGCATTATCTGTTTTAATTTGCTGCTGGATCCAAGCGTTTGACAGGCTTGCGCTTAATTGACCGGAAATGCAGGCCGGTTATGGCATGCAACTACGGCACGCGTGGTGTCGTTACTCTACACTGGTCAATGCATGTACCAAGTTGCAAGGAATTTTGCTTGTCTTTGTGTTTTCTAATTAATAGTGCTGGGGGTGCAGTTTCCATTATGAGAACTGCTGAGAGAGGATGCATGTGCAAAGGTTATGTTAGTAGTCGCTGCCATGTTGGAGGCAACTAACTGAGTCGAGTATACATCTGCGTTGCCTATTACGTAGTATATGATATTTATGGCAGCAACAAGATATTACAACTGGAGGAGGGGTTAGGCTAGTTAGGTATCAAAACATGTCTGACTTGGACATATATCCAAACTTACACTAGTTAGTTTAAGTCATCATCCACGGTTCAGGTTCAGCTAACCATCGGTGCGGGTTGATGTGCGATTGGGGGAGGGGGGGACGTCATCGCACACGCCGCATAAAATGCGTGCCATGGAGGTGGGTCACACACAATTTAAAATAAAATAAAATATGTGCGATAAAAATGCAATGAGTGCCATGAGCCAACCATAACACATGTCTTTTCAAAGTGGATACGTCGCTTCTAGCCATGTGAAAAATGTTCATGGATATAAAAAATTGTCATGTATATTTCAAAATGGTTCATACATGTCTATTATAAAAATGTTCATCTTATATACAGTTCATTGTGTATACAAAAATGTTGGTTGCGCATTAAATATTTATGGCATATTGAAAATATTTGTCCTGTACTTTCAAATTTTCCCTCGTGTCAGTTTTGAAAAAAATCATCGTGTATTTAAAAAATTGTCACATGCTAAGAAATTGTGCACCATATATTTAAAAAATAATTATTATATATTAAATAATCATTTTGTTACTAAAATTGTTTAACATGTAACAAGAATTGGCGACTTGTATTTGGAAATATAACGGTAATTTAAAATGTGTCCCCACACTTTAAAAAATGTTCATATAGAGTTGAAAAGATTCACTATTTTTAATATTTTTTGTGTATTTGTAAACTTATTCATGATTAAATAATTTCACATTTTAATAAATTTTCTACATTTTTCAAAATTAAAATGAAAATAGAACATTCTTAAAACACGAGATGACCATTTTTGGTAATACACGTAGAACATTTTCTGAAATATGCTATGAATATTTTTAAATGCACGACAAACCTTTTTGAAACCATGAGAAATATATTTTTAGTACACACTCTACATTTTTTGAAATTTGTGATGAATATTTTTTAAATGCACGACAAACCTTTCTAATACAAGGTGAATATCTTTTGTTGAATAGTCACCAAATGTATTTGAAATTCATCATGAACAGTTTTTAGTATGAGCTGAACACTTTTTTAGTACAAGGTGAAGTTTTTTAAACGCAATGTACTGATTTTCAATACAGATGAACATTTTTTAATATGTGATGAACATTTTTTAAATACACAATGAATCCTTTTTTGAATGGGCTCAACATATTTTAATGCGCCGCGAACATTTCCAAAATATGTGACAAAGAATTTTTCTAATCAAAATGGGTATATTATTAATAGATGGTGAACATTTTTTTAGTAAACCTTCAGTAAAGGCTTTCATGCATTTTTAACAAATATGTTCATCTTTTTCGAAGAAACAATATACATATATAGATTAAAAATAATTTTTATGTAATTAATTCTTCAAAAAGAAAAAGAAAAGGTAAGAAATGAAAAAAATGCACTCGTGGACACGAAAGAAAAATGGAAAAATAAACTGTCTACGATAATACTGCCTCTAATCCATAACGAGTGTCGCAGCTTTGAACTAACTCCAGTTCATAACTGCGACACTTATTTTAAAAGGAAGGGAATAGTCAATTTTAGGGAGGAGCTATTTATCATTACGATGGGACAGAACTCTATCTCGCCTTCAGCTTCCCCGCAAGAGCCCGACCAGCAAGCGTTTCTCCTGTACGCAGGTAACGCCGTTCTGATTTTTGGCGCACTGGTTTATTTCGGCTTGGTGTGCTTTGCCACAGTTTTCCTTACTAATTTCTTTTAAATAATACATTTTTAATTAATTTTTAAAAATATTACGCCGAATTTATTTTTTTCAAAAATAATACATGAACTAATTGGCCTATAGCAGGCTAATTGGCCTATAGCAGGCTAATTGGCCTATAGCAGGCCAATTAGTACCCTGTCGGCTAACAGCAGGCCGATTGGGCTCCTGCCCACTCCTGTCGGCTAACTGTTGGCCGACTGGAACTAATTGGCTTACAGTAGGCCGACTGGAACTAATTGGCCTCCTATAAGCTGATATGTGCATGCCCCATTTTCTCGGGCCTAAGTTTTTTGTTTCTGAGCACTAAGATGGTAAGCATTGTAGTGTAGTCTTGTACTCTCGTCAAGATATGTCTAAATCCGGATATCCTTTTAAGCTGTATGTTTCCTCTCGCAGTCTCGTACTCTCGACGGAGGAAACATACAGCTTAAAAGGATATTAGGATTTGAACATATCTTGGCGAGAGTACGAGACTACATTACAATGCCTACCCACCTTAGTGCCCAGAAGCGAGAAACTTATGACGAGAATACGAGACTACACTACAATGCCTACCCACCTTAGTGCCAAGAAGCGGGAAACTTAGCTAAGTTTCCCGCTTCTTGGCACTAAGGTGGGTAGGCATTGTAGTGTAGTCTCGTACTCTCGCCAAGATATGTTCAAATCTGGATATCCTTTTAAGCTGTATGTTTCCTCTCGTAGTCTCGTACTCTCGACGGAGGAAACATACAACTTAAAAGGATATCAGGATTTGGACATATCTTGGCGAGAGTATGAGACTACACTACAATGCTTACCCATCTTAGTGCCCAGAAACAAAAAACTTAGGCCTGAGAAAATGGGGCATGCACCTATCAGCTTATAGGAAGCCAATTAGTTACAGTCAGCCTACTGTAAGCCAATTAGTTTCAGTCGGCCAACAGTTAGCCGACAGGAGTCGGAAGGAGCCCAATCGGCCTGCTGTTAGCCGACATGGTACTAATCGGCCTGCAGTAAGCCAATTAGTTCCTGTCGGCCGCCAGATAACTGACTATGCATTATTTTTGAAAAAAAAAAATCAGCATAATATTTCTGAAAATTAATTAAAAATATATTATTTCAAAAAATTAGCGTTTTCCTTTTTGTGTTTTCTTATTTCCTTTTTTGTTTGAATTTTTCTTTTTCTTTTTTTTTCTTTTTCTCCCGTTTTCTGTTTTTTCTTCTGTGTGGTACTTTACTGTTTTTTCTACCTTTTCTTGTTTCTTTTTCATTCTTTTCTCTTTTTTTAAAAATAAATTTCTACTCTTCTCCATGCATGCTTTAAACTTTTTTACATTTTGAACATTTTATAATACATGATGTATATTTTCCAAAAATACTCCCTATGTCCGAAAATACTTGTTGAATAAATGGATGTATCTAGATGTATTTTTATTCGCTATTTTTTTAAATAATACATTTTTTATTAAATTTCAGAAATATTACGCTGTAATTTTTTTTTTAAATAATACTCAGTCGGCCTACTGTTGGCCGATTGGATCCAGTCGTCCTACTTGTGGCCGATTGGCCCCCCAGCCAGCCCACTGCCGGCCGATTGGATCCAGTCGGCCCACTGCTGGCCGATTGGCCCCAGTCGGGCCACTGCTGGCCGATTGGCGCCCAGTCTGCTTCTTCTAGGGCGACAGGTGCATGCACCCATTTATCTGTTGAATAGGTATTTGAAAAATATTGAAGAAGTATTTGAAAAAATGTTGATCATGCATATCAAAATGTTAATCAAGCATTTGAAAAAAAAATGTTGAACAAGTATTTGAAAAATATTGAACAAATATTTGAAAACTATTGAATAGGTATTTGAAAAATATTGAAGAAGTATTTTAAAAAATGTTGATCATGTATATAAAAATGTTAATCAAGCATTTGCCAAAAATATTGAACAAGTATTTGAAAAAATATTGAACAAGTATTTGAAATCAGCCGGCAGTGGGCCGACTGGGGCCAATCGGCCACCAGTAGGATGACTGGATCCAATCGGCCACCAGTAGGCCGACTGGATATTATTTAAAAAAATATAATTACGACATAATATTTCTGAAATTTAATAAAAAATTTGTATTATTTTAAAAAAATTAGCTTTTTGTTCTAGATACATTCATTTTTATACATCTCTCCGACAAGTACTTTAGGAAGGAGGGAGTATGTTTTTAACGTTTTTAAAAATACATGTTAAACACTTTTCAAATACACAATGTACATCTTTTCAGTGGCATGAAACATTTATTTAGAAGAATGTGAACATTTTTTCGTTCAAACATTTTCTAAAACTTTCATGAAGCTATTTTTAAAATGTGTGAAATTTTTCTAAATGTTGCATACATTTTGTTGAATGGTATGCAATGTTTTTTTGAACTAATGATAAATTTTTTATATGGTAACATTTTTCAGAATGTCATCAGAATTTTTTCAAAACACATGAACATTTATAAACTTTATGTACATTTTTCTGAATGGTACAGAATATTTTTCTGAAATGTCACAATCATTGTTTTAAAATGCTTGAACATTTTAAAAACATAATGTAAATATTTTTTTAATGCTATAAACATTTTAATTAAATTGCACAAACAGTTTTCTGGGATTTTAAACATTTTCTGAAATTTATAAAAATTCCAGTTTAGCCATATAAGTTTAAGTAATAAAATAAGGAAAACCCCTGCTCTGGAGAGCCACCCGCCCCGAACTAGCCGGGCCGGTTTTATGGGTGCCTGAGGTGAGCGCTACATTCAGTTCACAGCCGCGCGGGAGGCAAGAGCCTCGTTTTTTTATATTTTCTGTTTTCGTTTTTTGCAGTATTTTTATTTTTTATACCTTAAAATATTCTAAATACTGTTTATACCTTAAAAAACAGTATAAAAAGGCATTTGAAAAATGTTAAATGTGTATAGAGAAATTGTTTATCATGTATGCAGAAAATATATAAAAAATTGATCATGTATTAAAAATATATTAGTCAAGCATTTGAAAAACATTTGAACAAGTATTTGAAAAATGTTAATCAAACATTCATAATTTTTTAATGTGTATAATTTTCTTTCGACTATGCATTATAAAAAGGATGAAATATTTTGATCATGTATATAAAAAATGTTGATCAAGCATTTAAAAAACAATTGAACAAGTATTTGAAAATGTTGATCAAGCGTTTGGAAATTTTAAATGTGCATAGGAAAAATGTTGACCATGTATTAAAACAACTATGAAATTGTTTACCATGCATATAAAAAAGTTAATAAAGCATTTGAAAAACTGATGAATAAGTATTAAAAAAATGTAAATCAAGCATTTGTAAATGCCAAATGTACATAGAAAAATGTTTACATGTATTGAAAAAATAATGAACTTTTCGATCATGTATATAAAAATGTTAATCAAGCATTGTATAAAAATGTTGAATAAGTGTTTGAAAAATGTAATCAAGCATTTGAAAAATATTAAATGTGTATAGAAAAAATGTTGACCATGCATTAAAATTATATGAAATTTTTGATCATGTGTACAAAATAATTAATTAATCATTTGAGAAAATGTTGAAAAAGTTTTGAAAAAATGGCAATCAACCGTTTGAAAAATGTTAAATATGTATAGAAAAAATGTTGACCATTTATTTGAAATTTTTTATCAAGAATTTCAAAAAAATGGTTAAATGTGTATAGTAAAAATGCTGACCATGTATTCAGAAAATGTTAATCTGGTATTTGAAGAAAACCGATGAAAAACAAGAAAGAAGGAAACAAAACCAAAGAAAAACAAAGAGAAAAGAAAAGAAAAAACACAGAGGAAACCGAGAAAGATATGAAGAAAACCAAAGAAAGACTACGAGAAAGAAAGAAAAAAACCAATAAAATAGAGAAAACCCGGTGAAAACAAAAGAAAAAAAACCTAAAAACCCAGTGAAAAACCAGCTATTTTCACCTCAAGTAGAACGCGCCCAACTACGTTAGCACGAACCTGACGTGAGCCGAGTGGCTAGGAGCGCTGCACATCATGCTGGAGACCAGGGATTGATCCCTGCCCCCCCCCCCCCCCCTTTCTTCGTTGTTTTTGTAAGTCTACACGCACTAACAGGCCGGCTCGATAATGTAGTCCCTCGATACGAGAGCTTCTTCCATCTCGCTTAATACAAGACATAGCTCTCGCGGTTCACAGCACGCGAGTCATAGCCTCTCCATTATAATGGGCCGGACTATGCGAGAAGGACTGCAGGCCCGTGACGTGTATTGCACGCCAAGAGCAAGATGCAACAATGTGGCTAAACTATCATTTCTAAAGATGTTGCAATGTACATCTTTATTAGAACTATGTACATTATTTGTTGCATAAGTAAAGATGTTCACAATTTTTATGCATGGTCATATGAAAGAAAAAGAGTGATTCTAATTTTTACCCTTTACTTTGACATTTTTACGCTAATTTGGTATCATCCGAATTACCTCATTTAAGGAAAGTTTTACCAGTTGTATCCTTTATAATGTTTTGAGAGCAACCATGGGTCCTGTCGCCATGTCATGCCATGGTTTTCGTACAGCCGATGTTCCTCACACGAACAAGCCAAATAGCTTAGTCAGACATGATTCTTTTCTCACGGTCGTTGTACATACGCACTTCGTCGTTCAATTGGTTCCGCTAAATAGTTGCATGCGAATCGATTCATGCGTGAGGAAAACCGCAATCACTTTTAGAAAACAGGACTTTGCTTTAGGCCAGATAAGTACATTAGTCCCGGTCGTGTTACGAACCGGGATTAATGGATGCATCCGTCCCGGTTCGTGAGGCCAGGACGCCGGCTGGGCCTCGGCAGACATCAGCCCTGGTTCGTCTGACCCCTTTAGTCCCGGTCCCAGACACGAACCGAGACTAAAGGTCCTCGCTCCTGGCGCAACTCCTTTAGACTAAAGGTCAGTCTTCTGTTCCGGTTCTAGTCATCAATCGGGACTAAAGAGATGCATATATATATATATGCTCGCCCCTGCCCGCTCACTCTGTTTTTTGGCCGGCCGGCGTGTGGGAGGTGTGTGCTGCTCTGCTCTCACCTCCTATGCACATGAGGTGTTCAATGAAATACCCGAGTCACACTTAAGCTTTCTCCTCTCCAAGCTCGACCTCCAAGCTCCATTTTTCCCAAGATTTGTCTAGATTTGGCGGCCCCTCCCGTCCCGTCCCCGTCTTCACCGACGTCAATCGCCCGCGCCGATCTCGTCGCCAGCACCACCGTGGTGAGCCTCTTGTTCTTATCTTCTTTTTAAAAGAAAAAAATTTCTTACTTGTATGATTTAGATAGATACTTGTATAAATTTCTTAATTTTATTATTGTTTGTTATTATATAGTGCCATGGTTTTGGTATCCGCCCCCGTCGGCCCTCGTCCGGCCTATGATTCGGATGTGGTATATTATCTTTTATAACTATTTGTTTCATTTAGTGTTTATGATAATTATGCCGACCAACATGACATAAATGTTTTTATCTAGGAGGTATGTGAACCGGAAATTCCAACCGACCCTCTTGTTGAGAGGTTAAATTTAGTTGAAAAAGAAAACGAGTATTTGAAAGAAAAATTGAAAAGAATTAAGGAGGAGAAGATGAAATTGGAGTTGCATGTTGCCGATGTCGTCGATGATCACAAGATCAAGATGGATGCAATGCGCTTGAAGATTAGAAAGATTAGAATGTTGGGAAATGTAGCATGAAAAACAAAAAAAATTCTACGCACACGCAATGATCTATCCATGGAGATGCATAGCAACGAGGGGAAGAGTGTGTCTACGTACACTCGTAGACCGTAAGCGGAAGCGTTTCACAACGCGGTTGATGTAGTCGAATTTTGAAAGGATCGAGAAGAGGTGTCTAGAGGGAGGGGGGGGGGGTGATTAGACCCTCAACAAAGAAAAGTAGCAGTTTTTAATTTCTTCAAGTTAAGATGGAGTTTTAGCACAAGTTTAAACATTAACAATACATTTCAAGCAAGCATGACAAGAGTATATGAGCAGCGGAAAGTAAAGCATGCAAGTTGTAAGAAAGTAAAGGATGGGATTGGAGTGTGCAAACGCAATAGGAGGCATGGAGATTTTTGGCGTGGTTCCGATAGGTGGTGCTATTGTACGTCCACGTTGATGGAGACTTCAACCCACGAAGGGTAACGGTTGCGCGAGTCCACGGAGGGCTCCACCCACGAAGGGTCCACGAAGAAGCAACCTTGTCTATCCCACCATGGCCATCGCCCACGAAGGACTTGCCTCACTTGGGTAGATCTTCATGAAGTAGGCGATCTCCTTGCCCTTACAAACTCCTTGGTTCAACTCCACAATCTTGACGAAGGCTCCCAAGTGACACCTAACCAATCTAGAAGACACCACTCTCCAAAAGGTAATAAATGGTGTGTTGATGATGAACTCCTTACTCTTGTGCTTCAAATGATAGTCTCCCCAACATTCAACTATCTCTCACAGATTTGAATATGGTGGAAAGATGATTTGAGTGGAAAGCAACTTAGGGAAGGCTAGAGATCAAGATTGTTGTGGTTGGATTGGAATGTCTTGGTCTCAACACATGAGTAGGTGTTTCTCTCTCAGAAAATGAGTAGTGGAAGTGTAGGCACGTTCTGATGGCTCTCTCACTAATGAAGAAGGGGGTGGAGGGGTATATATAGCCTCCACACAAAATCTAACCGTTACACACAATTTACCAAACTCGGTGGGACCGAATAGTGAAACTCGGTAAGACCGACCTGGTTCAAAATGTGAACGTTAGGCTTTTCGGTGGGACCGACAAGGTTAACTTGGTGGGACCGATGTGCTAGGGTTAGGGCGAAACTTCATCTCGGTGAGACCGATTGCATGAACTCGGTGAGCCCGATTTCAGCAATAAGCAAACAGAGACTTGGTCAAGCAAACTCGGTGATACCGACTGCGTATCTCGGTGAGACCGAAGTAACTGCAATAGGTAACAGAGAGTTTGCAGGGCCATCTCGGTGAGACCGAGATCCCATCGGTGAGACCGAACTGATTAGGGTTTCTGGCAGTGGCTATGTCAGGTTAACTCGGTGGCTCCGGATAGATAACATCGGTGGGGCCGAGTTTGACTTTAGGTTTAGGACATATGTGGAAATGAGAAAGTGGTTGAGGGCTTTTGGAGCATATCACTAAGCATTTTGAGCAAGCAAGCCATTAAGCAACACCTCATCCCCTTTTAATAGTATTGGCTTTTCCTATGGACTCAATGTGATCTTGGATCACTAAAATGAAAATGTAGAGTCTTGAGCTTTTGCCAATATGTGTTCTTAGCATCTTGAAGGGGTTCCACATCCTCCTGTCCTGCCACTTCACTGTTGAACTCATCTGAAATATACTAGATGAAGATATTAGTCCAACAAGAGATATGTTGACATTAATTACCAAAATCACCCAGGGAGCACTTGTGCTTTCAAACTTCTTCGCGCTTCAACCGATCAAGTACCGAACGCACGGCACCTCCGCATTCTGCACACGTTCAGCTCGGTGACGTCCCTCGCCTTCTTGATCCAGCAAGATGTCGAGGTAGTAGATGAGTTCTGTCAGCACGATGGCGTGGTGACGGTGATGGTGAAGTGATCTCCACAGGACTTCGCCTAAGCATTACGAAAATATGACCGGGGGTGTAAATGGTGGAGGGGGCGCCGCACACGGCTAGGCAATTGTCTGGTATGTGCTAGGCCCCCCCTCCTCATATATATAGGTGGGAGGGAGAGGGGAGCAGCCAGGAGGGCGCCCCAAGTAGGCCGAATCCTACTTGGGGTCCTCCCAAGTGGCGCCCCCTGCCATATTTAACCGAAGGGGAAGGAAAGAGAGGAGGAGAGGGAAGGAAGTAGGAATCCTAGTCCACACTTTCCTTTCCTTTCTCCCCTTTCCTTCTCCTCTTTGGCCGGCCCATATGGGGGGCGCACCAGCCGCTTGTGGCTGGTGTGTTTCCCCTCTTGGCCCATAAGGCCCATATCTTTTGCCGGGGGTGCCCGGAAACCCTTCCGGTGACCCGATAAGTACCCGGTGACCTCCGAAACACTTCCGGTGTCCGAATACCATCGTCCTATATATCAATCTTTACCTCTCGACCATTTCGAGAATCCTCGTCATGTCCGTGATCTAATCCAGGACTCCGAACAACATTCGATCACCAAATCACATAACTCATATAATACTATATCGTCATCGAACGTTAAGCGTGCGGACCCTATGGGTTCGAGAACTATGTAGACATGACCGAGGCACCTCTCCGGTCAATAACTAATAGCAGATCCTGGATGCCCATATTGGCTCCTACATATTTTACGAAGATCTTTATCGGTCGAACCGTTATGACAACATACGTAATTCCCTTTGTCCATCGGTATGTTACTTGCCCGAGATTCGATCGTTGGTATCTTCATACCTAGTTCAATCTCGTTACCGGCAAGTCTCTTTACTCGTTCCATAATACATCACCTCATGACTAACTCCTTAGTCGTTTGCATGCAAGCTTATGATGTGTATTACCGAGAGGGCCCAGAGACACCTCTCCGATACTCGGAGTGACAAATCCTAATCTCGATCTATGCCAACTCAACAAATACCTTCGGAGATACCTGTAGAGCATCTTTATGATCATCCAGTTACGTTGTGACGTTTGATAGCACACAAGGCATTCCTCCGATATTCGGGAGTTGCATAATCTCATAGTCGAAGGAATATGTATTTGACATGAAGAAAGCAATAGCAATAAAACTTAACGATCATTATGCTAAGCTAACGGATGGGTCTTGTCCATCACATCATTCTCCTAATGATGTGATCCCGTTATCAAATGACAACACATGTCCATGGTTAGGAAACCTTAACCATCTTTGATCAACGAGCTAGTCTAGTAGAGGCTTACTATGGACATGGTGTTTGTTTATGTATTCACACATGTATTTAAGTTTCCGATCAATACAATTCTAGCATGAATAATAAACCTTTATCATGAATAAGGAAATATAAAATAACAACTTTATTATTGCCTCTAGGGCATATTTCCTTCAGTTTCCCACTTGCACTAGAGTCAATAATCTAGATTACATTGTAATGATTCTAACACCCATGGAGTCTTGGTGCTGATCATGTTTTGCTCACGGAAGAGGCTTAGTCAATGGGTCTGCCACATTCTGATCCGTATGTATCTTGCAAATCTCTATGTCTCCATACTTGACTTATTCACGAATGGAGTTGAAGCGTCTCTTGATGTGTTTGGTTCTCTTGTGAAACCTGGATTCCTTCGCTAAGGCAATTGCTCCAGTGTTGTCACAAAAGATTTTCATTGGATCCGATGCACTAGGTATTACACCCAGATCGGATATGAACTCCTTCATTTGCTGCTTCCGAAGCAGTTATGTACTCCGCTTCACACGTAGATCCCGCCACGACGCTCTGCATGGAACTGCACCAACTGACAGCTCCACCATTCAATATAAATACGTATCCGGTTTGTGACTTAGAGTCAAATGGATCAGTGTCAAAGCTAGCATCGACGTAACCATTTACGACGAGCTCTTTATCACCTCCATAAACGAGAAACATATCCTTGGTCCTTTTCAGGTACTTCAGGATGTTCTTGACCGCTGTCCAGTGATCCACTCCTGGATTACTTTGGTACCTCCCTGCTAGACTTATGGCAAGGCACACATCATGTCTGGTACACAACATAGCATACATGATAGAACCTATGGCTGAGGCATAGGGAATGACTTTCATTTTCTCTCTATCTTCTGCAGTGGTCAGGCATTGAGTCTGACTCAACTTCACACCTTGTAACACAGGCAAGAACCCTTTCTTTGACTGACCCATTTTGAACTTCTTGAAAACTTTATCAAGTTATGTGCTTTGTGAAAGTCCTATTAAGCGTCTCGATCTATCCCTATAGATCTTGATGCCCAATATATAAGTAGCTTCACTGAGGTCTTTCATTGAAAAATTCTTATTCAAGCATCCTTTTATGCTATACAGAAATTCTATATCATTTCCAATCAACAATATGTCATCCACATATAATATCAGAAATGCTACAGAGCTCCCACTCACTTTCTTGTAAATAAAGGCTTCACCGAAAGTCTGTATAAAACCATATGCTTTGATCACCTCATCAAAGCGTATATTCCAACTCCGAGATGCTTGCACCAGTCCATATATGGATCGCTGGAGCTTGCACACTTTGTTAGCACCTTTAGGATCGACAAAACCTTTTGGTTGCATCATATACAACTCTTCTTTGAGAAATCCATTAAGGAATGCAGTTTTGACGTCCATTTGCCAGATTTCATTATTATAAAATGCGGCAATTGCTAACATGATTCGGACGGACTTAAGCATCGCTATGGGTGAGAAAGTCTCATCGTAGTCAACCCCTTGAACTTGTCGAAAACCTTTTGCGACAAGTCGAGCTTTGTAGACAGTAACATTACCATCAGCGTCAGTCTTCTTCTTGAAAATCCATTTATTTTCTATGGCTTGCCGATCATCGGGCAAGTCCACCAAAGTCCATACTTTGTTCTCATACATGGATCCTAACTCAGATTTCATGGCCTCAAGCCATCTGTCGGAATCTGGGCTCATCATAGCTTCTTCATAATTCATAGGTTCGCCTTGGTCTAGTAACATGACTTCCAGGACAGGATTACCGTACCACTCTGGTGCGGATCGTGCTCTGGTCGACCTACGAGGTTCAGTAGTAACTTGATCTGAAGTTTCATGATCATTATCATTAGCTTCCTCTCTAGTTGGTGTAGGCATCACGGGAACAATTTTCTGTGATGTACTACTTTCCAATTCGAGAGGAGGTACAATTACCTCATCAAGTTCTACTTTCCTCCCACTCACTTCTTTCGAGAGAAACTCCTTCTCTAGAAAGGACCCATTCTTAGCAACAAAGATTTTGCCTTCGGATCTGTGGTAGAAGGTGTACCCAATTGTTTCTGTAGGGTATCCTATGAAGACACACTTCTCCGATTTAGGTTCGAGCTTATCAGGCTGAAGCCTTTTGACATAAGCATCGCATCCCCAAACTTTAAGAAACGACAGCTTAGGTTTCTTGCCAAACCATAGCTCATATGGTGTCATCTCAACGGATTTAGATGGTGCCCTATTTAACGTGAATGCAGCTGTCTCTAATGCATAACCCCAAAATGATAGTGGTAAATCGGTAAGAGACATCATAGAACGCACCATATCTAATAAAGTACGGTTACGACATTCGGACACACCATTACGCTGTGGTGTTCCAGGTGGCGTGAGTTGTGAAACAATTCCACATTGTTTTAAATGAAGGCCAAAATCGTAACTCAAATATTCGCCCCCGCGATCAGATCGTAGAAACTTTATTTTCTTGTTATGATGATTCTCCACTTCACTCTGAAATTCTTTGAACTTTTCAAATATTTCAGACTTGTGTTTCATTAAGTAGACATATCCATATCTACTCAAATCATCTGTGAAGGTCAGAAAATAACGATACCCGTCGCGTGCCTCAACACTCATCGGACCGCATACATCGGTTTGTATTATTTCCAATAAGTCATTGGCTCGCTCCATTGTTCCGGAGAACGGAGTTTTAGTCATCTTGCCCATGAGGCATGGTTCGCAAGTATCAAATGATTCATAATCAAGTGATTCCAAAAGTCCATCTGTATGGAGTTTCTTCATGCGCTTTACACCAATATGACCTAAACGGCAGTGCCACAAATATGTTGCACTATCATTATCAACTTTGCATCTTTTGACATCAATATTATGAATATGTGTATCACTACAATCGAGATTCAACAAGAATAGACCACTCTTCAAGGGTGCATGACCATAAAAGATATTATTCATATAAATAGAACGACCATTATTCTCTGACTTAAATGAATAACCGTGTCGCAATAAACAAGATCCAGATATAATGTTCATGCTCAACGCGGGCACCAAATAACAATTATTCAGGTCTAAAACTAATCCCGAAGGTAGATGTAGAGGTAGCGTGCCGACGGCGATCACATCAACCTTGGAACCATTTCCGACGCGCATCGTCACCTCATCCTTAGCCAATCTTCGTTTATTCCGCAGCTCCTATTTCGAGTTACAAATATGAGCAACTGAACCAGTATCAAATACCCAGGTGCTGCTACGAGTATTAGTAAGGTACACATCAATAACATGTATATCAAATATACCTTTGTTCACTTTGCCATCCTTCTTATCCGCCAAATATTTGGGGCAGTTCCGCTTCTAGTGACCAGTTCCTTTGCAGTAGAAGCACTCAGTTTCAGGCTTGGGTCCAGCTTTCGGCTTCTTCCCGGGAGTGGCAACTTGCTTGCCATTCTTCTTGAAGTTCCCTTTCTTTTCCTTGCCCTTTTTTCTTTAAACTAGTGGTCTTGTTAACCATCAACACTTGATGCTCCTTCTTGATTTCTACCTCTGCGGCCTTAAGCATTGCGAAGAGCTCGGGAATTGTTTTGTTCATCCCTTGCATATTATAGTTCATCACGAAGCCTTTGTAGCTTGGTGGCAGTGATTGAAGAACTCTGTCAATGACACAATCAACCGGAAGATTAACTCCGAGTTGAGTCAAGTGATTATAATACCCAGACATTTTGAGTATGTGTTCACTGACAGAACTATTCTCCTCCATCTTGCAGCTATAGAACTTGTTGGAGACTTCATATATCTCAACCCGGGCATTTGCTTGACATATTAACTTCAACTCTTGGAACATCTCATATGCTCCATGACGTTCGAAACGCCTTTGAAGTCCCGGTTCTAAGCCGTAAAGCATGGCACACTGAACTACCGAGTAGTCATCGGATCGAGCTTGCCAGACATTCAAAACATTAGCTTCTGCTCCTGCAATAGGCCTTTCACCTAGCAGTGCATCAAGGATATAATTCTTCTGTGTAGCAATGAGGATAATCCTCAAGTTACGGACCCAGTCTGTGTAGTTGCTACCATCATCTTTCAACTTAGCTTTATCTAGGAACAAATTAAAATTCAGGGGAACGGTAGCACGGGCCATTGATCTACAACATAGATATGCAAATACTATCAGGACTAAGTTCATGATAAATTAAGTTCAATTAATCAAATTACTAATGAACTCCCACTTAAATAAACATCCCTCAAGTTATCTAAGTGATACGTGATCCAAATCAACTAACCCATGTCCGATCATCACGTGAGATGGGGTAGTCTTTAATGGTGAACATCTCTATGTTGATCATATCTACTATATGATTCACATTCGACCTTTCGGTCTCCAGTGTTCCGAGACCATGTCTGTACATGCTAGGCTCGTCAAGTTTAACCATAGTTTTAAATAGCCGGCTATAGCTCCGCTATAGCCCGCTATAGCCTTTTCAGCAGGGTGCCGCTAAATGGTTACTTTCACAAATAGCCCGCTATAGCTCCGCTATAGCTGATTTGAAGGCCCGCCGCTATTTTCCATAGCCCGCTATTTAAAACATTGTTTAACCCAAGTATTTTGCTTGTGCAAAACTGGCTTACACCCGTTGTATGTGAACGTAGAGTCTATCACACGCAATCATCATGAGGTGCTTCGAAACGACGAACTTTAGCAACGGTGCATACTCGGGGAGAACACTTTTATCTTGAAATTTAGTGAAGGGATCATCTTATAATGCTACCGCCGATCTAAGCAAAATAAGATGCATAAAAGATAAACATCACATGCAATCAAAAAATATGTGACATGATATGGCCATCATCATCTTGTACTTTTGATCTCCATCTCCAAAGCATCATCATGATCTCCATTGTCACCGGCTCGACACCTTGATCTCCATCGTAGCGTCGTGGTCGTCTCGCCAACTATTGCTTCTACAACTATTGCTAACGCATAGCGATAAAGTAAAGCAATTACATGGCGATCGCATTTCATACAATAAAGAGACAACCATAAGGCTCCTGCCGGTTGCCGATAACTTACAAAACATGATCATCTCATACAATAACGTATATCACATCATGTCTTGACCATATCACATCACAACATACCCTGCTAAAATAAGTTAGACGTCCTCTACTTTGTTGTTGCAAGTTTTACGTGGCTACTACGGGTTTCTAGCAAGAACCGTTCTTACCTATGGCAAAAACCACAACGGTGATTTATCAAGTTTGCTGTTTTAACCTTCTTTAAGGACCGACCGTAGTCAAATTCGATTCAACCAAAGTAGGAGAAACAGACACCCGCCAGCCACCTTTATGCAAAACTAGTTGCATGTCTGTCGGTGGAACCGGTCTCATGTGCGTGGACATGTAAGGTTGGTCCGGGCCGCTTCATCCCACAATACCGCCGAATCAAAATAAGACGTTGGTGGTAAGAAATATGAACATCACCGCCCACAACTTCTTTGTGTTCTACTCGTGCATATCATCTACGCATAGAACTGGCTCTGATACCACTGTTGGGAAATGTAGCATGGAAAACAAAAAAAATTCTACGCACACGCAATGATCTATCCATGGAGATACATAGCAATGAGGGGGAGAGTGTGTCTACGTACCCTCGTAGACCGTAAGTGGAAGCATTTCACAACGCGATAGATGTAGTAGAACTTCTTCGCGCTTCAACCGATCAAGTACCTAATGCACGGCACCTCCGCGTTCTGCACACATTCAGCTCGGTGACGTCCCTCGCCTTCTTGATCCAGCAAGATGTCGAGGTAGTAGATGAGTTCCGTCAGCACGATGGCATGGTGACGGTGATGGTGAAGTGATCTCCATAGGGCTTCACCTAAGCACTACGAAAATATGATCGGGGGTGTAAATGGTGGAGGGGGGCGCCGCACACGGCTAGGCAATTGTCTGGTATGTGCTAGGCGCCCCCCTCCTCATATATATAGGTGGGAGGTAGAGGAGAGCAGCCAGGAGGACGCCCCAAGTAGGCCGAATCCTACTTGGGGTCCTCCCAAGTGGCGCCCCCCTGCCATATTTAACCGAGGGGGAAGGAAAGAGAGGGGGAGAGGGAAGGAAGTAGGAATCATAGTCCACACTTTCCTTTCCCTTCTCCCCTTTCCTTCTCCTCTTTGGCCGGCCCATATGGGGGGCGCACCAGCCCCTTGTGGCTGGTGTATTTCCCCTCTTGGCCCATAAGGCCCATATCTTTTGCGGGGGGTGCCCGGAACCCCTTCCGATGACCCGATAAGTACCCGGTGACCTCCGAAACACTTCCGGTGTCCGAATACCATAAGGCCCATAAGGCCCATATCTTTACCTCTCGACCATTTTGAGACTCCTCGTCATGTCCGTGATCTCATCCGGGACTCCGAACAACATTCGGTCACCAAATCACATAACTCATATAATACTATATCGTCATCGAACGTTAAGCGTGCGGACCCTATGGGTTCGAGCACTATGTAGACATGACCGAGACACCTCTTCGGTCAATAACCAATAGAGGAACCTGGATTCCCATATTGGCTCCTACATATTCTTCGAAGATCTTTATCGGTCGAACCGTTATGACAACATACGTAATTCCCTTTGTCCATCGGTATGTTACTTGCCCGAGATTCGATCGTCGGTATCTTCATACCTAGTTCAATCTTGTTACCGGCAAGTCTCTTTACTTGTTCCATAATACATCACCTCGTGACTAACTCCTTAGTCGTTTGCTTGCAAGCTTATGATGTGTATTACCGAGAGGGCCCAGAGACACCTCTCCGATACTCGGAGTGACAAATCCTAATCTTGATCTATGCCAACTCAACAAATACCTTCGGAGATACCTGTAGAGCATCTTTATGATCACCCAGTTACGTTGTGACGTTTGATAGCACACAAGGCATTCCTCCGGTATTCGGGAGTTGCATAATCTCATAGTCGAAGAAATATGTATTTGACATGAAGAAAGCAATAGCAATAAAACTTAACGATCATTATGCTAAGCTAACGGATGGGTCTTGTCCATCACATCATTCTCCTAATGATGTGATCCCGTTATCAAATGACAACACATGTCCATGGTTAGGAAACCTTAACCATCTTTGATCAACGAGCTAGTCTAGTAGAGGCTTACTAGGGACATGGTGTTTGTTTATGTATTCACACATGTATTTAAGTTTCCGATCAATACAATTCTAGCATGAATAATAAACCTTTATCATGAATAAGGAAATATAAAATAACAACTTTATTATTGCCTCTAGGGCATATTTCTTTCATGGGAAATATGCCATTGATAATGAGGCTTGGTATCATTATGCTGTTGGGTCAATTGTTACCTTAGTTGCCATTATGATCGCATTTGTGGTTGCATTTAAATGTTTTACATAGTTGTATGTTAGTTTCAATGTATGTTTTAATTAGATGCTCTAGAGAGCTATATGTTGTTCTATGAAAACTATGTATGAACTTTATGTATTAATTTTTTCAGTAATAACATTTGATCACTACTGTACTTTGGTTTTAATGTGATGATGAACTTGTATTAATTTGGTCACTTCTCTATTCATGATGTTCTGTAATGGTTTTTGATACACTTAATTATATAATGCATGGACATGAACCGGCAATGGATGTACGGTGACCGACGCACCACCGAGTATATTGAGGGCCTGCATAAATTTCTCGAAGTGGCTGAGACAAACAAGCAGAATGGTTTTACGTATTGTCCATGTACTGTCTGTGGGAATACGAAGGATCACTCTAACTTGAAAACCCTTCACATCCACCTACTTGAGAAGGGTTTCATGCCACACTATAATGTTTGGACCAAGCATGGAGAAAGAGGGGTTATGATGGAAGACAATGAAGAAGAAGAGGATGATGACAACTATCCCCCTGAATACGGTGATACTGCAATGGGGGAAGCTGAAGATCTAGAGGAACCAGACGATGTGCCCGATGATGATCTTTGTCGGGTCATTGTTGATGCACACAGAGAATGCCAAAGTGAAAGGGAGAAGTTGAAGTTCGATCGCATGTTAGAGGATCACAAAAAGGGTTGTACCCAAATTGCGAAGATGACAACACAAAGCTCGGTACCACACTGGAATTGCTGCAATGGAAGGCAGACAATGGTGTATCTGACAACGGATTTGGGAAGCTACTGAAAATAATGAAGAAGAAGCTTCCAAAGGATAATGAATTGCCCGACAGTACGTACGAAGCAAAGAAGATTCTATGCCCTCTAGGATTGGAGGTGCAGAAGATACATGCATGCCCTAATGACTGCATCCTCTACCGCGGTGAGTACGAGGATTTGAACGCATGCCCGGTATGCGGTGCATTGCGGTATAAGATCAGACGAGATGACCCTAGTGATGTTGAGGGCGAGCGCCCCAGGAAGAGGGTTCCTGCCAAGGTGATGTGGTATGCTCCTATAATACCACGGTTGAAACGTCTGTTCAGAAACAAAGAACATGCCAAGTTGATGCGATGGCACAAAGAAGACCGTAAGAAAGACGGGAAGTTGAGAGCACCCGCTGATGGTTCGCAGTGAGGAAAAATCAAGAGAAAGTGGGGGGACTTTGCAGGTGATGCAATGAACGTATGATTTGGTTTAAGTGCAGATGGCATTAATCCTTTTGGGGAGAAGAGCAGCAATCATAGCACCTGGCCCGTGACTCTATGTATCTATAACCTTCCTCCTTGGTTGTGCATGAAGCGGAATTTCATTATGATGCCAGTGCTCATCCAAGGCCCTAAGCAACCCGGCAACGACATTGATGTGTACCTAAGGCCATTAGTTGAAGAACTTTTACAGCTGTGGAACGGAAAAGGTGTACGTGTGTGGGATGAGCACAAACAGCAGGAATTTGACCTACATACGTTGCTGTTTGTAACCATCAATGATTGGCCTGCTCTTAGTAACCTTTCAGGACAGACAAACAAGGGATACCACGCATGCACGCACTGTTTAAATGATACCGAAAGTATATATTTGGACAAATGCAGGAAGAATGTGTACCTGGGACATCGTCGATTTCTTCCGACCAACCATCTCTTAAGAAAGAAAGGCAAGCATTTCAAAGGTGAGGCAGATCACCGGAAGAAGCCCGTCCTCTGTACTGGTGATGCCATACTTGATATGGTCAAGGATTTACAAGTAATCTATGGAAAGGGTCCCGGCGGACAATCTGTTCCGAATGACGCTGAGGGACGCGCACCCATGTGGAAGAAGAAATCTATAGTTTGGGACCTACCCTATTGGAAAGACCTAGAGGTCCGCTCTGCAATCGACGTGATACACGTGATGAAGAATCTTTGCGTGAACCTGCTAGGCTTCTTGGGCGTGTATGGGAAGACAAAAGATACATCGGAGGCATGGGAGGACCAGGAACGTGTGCACGAAAAAGACGGCATGCATCCAAAGCAGTATCAAGGTCCTGCCAGCTACGCTCTTACCAAAGAAGAGAAGGAAATCTTCTTTGAATGCCTGCTCAGTATGAAGGTCCCGTCTGGCTTCTTGTCGAATATAAAAGGAATAATAAATATGGCAGAGAAAAAGTTCCAGAACCTAAAGTCTCATGACTGCCACGTGATTATGACGCAACTGCTTCCGGTTGCATTGAGGGGGCTTCTACCAGAAAATGTTCGATTAGCCATTGTGAAGCTATGTGCATTCCACAATGCAATCTCTCAGAAGGTAATCGGTCCAGAAATTCTACCAAGGTTAAAGAATGATTTGGTGCAATGTCTTGTTAGTTTCGAGTTGGTGTTCCCACCATCCTTCTTCATATCATGATGCATGTCCTAGTTCATCTAGTCGACGAGATTGCCATTCTGGGTCCTGTATTTCTACACAATATGTTCCCCTTCGAGAGGTTCATGGGAGACTTAAAGAAATATGTTTGTAACCGTGCTAGGCCAGAAGGAAGCATCTCCATGGGCCATCAAACAGAGGAGGTCATTGGGTTTTGTGTTGACTTTATTCCTGACCTTAAGCCGATTGGTCTCCCTCAATCGCGGTATGAGGGGAGACTGACTGGAAAAGGCACGCTAGGAGCGGATTCAATAATATGTAGGGACGGGCATTCTTGGGCTCAAGCACACTACACAGTTCTACAGAATTCTACCTTGGTGACCCCGTATGTCAATGAACACAATAATATTCTGCGCTCCAAACACCCGGAGCAGTCTGACGACTGGATTACATGTGAACACATCAGGACTTTCGGCAATTGGTTGCAAACACATCTCATGGGTAACAACATTGTTGGAGATGAGATGTACTCGTTGGCCAGTACATCATCTTCGACTGTATTGACTTACCAAGGGTATGAGATAAATGGGAATACATTTTACACGATCGCCCAAGATAAAAAAAGCACCAACCAAAACAGTGGTGTCCGCTTTGATGCATCAACCAACAGGGGAAATGACACATATTATGGTTACATAGTGGACATATGGGAACTTGACTATGGACATAATTTTAAGGTCCCTTTGTTTCGGTGCAAATGGGTCAATCTGTCAGGAGGCGGGGTACAAGTAGACCCGCAGTACAGAATGACAACAGTGGATCTCAACAATCTTGGGTACACAGATGAACCATTCGTCCTAGCCAATGATGTGGCGCAGGTTTTCTATGTGAAGGACATGTCTACCAAACCAAGAAAAAGAAAAGATAAGGAAGCGAATACATCATACGATGAGCCAAAGCACCACATAGTTCTTTTAGGGAAAATAGACATCGTGGGAGTGGAGGGCAAGACAGACATGTCTGAAGATTATGAAAAGTTTCATGAAATTCCTCCCTTCAAAGTGAAGGCTAACCCAAGCATCCTGTTAAACGATGAAGATTATCCATGGTTACGGCGCAATAAGCAAGGGACACATGCGAAGAAAAAGTGAAGACTTTCTCTCCACAACTATTCTGATGATGGCTTTTATCTAGAATATCACTGCAGTTACATGTCAAGAAATGAAATGCCTTTTGTAACAGATGAGTTTTCGTCCGAAACCCTGATACTTCGAAAGAGATTGTCCATTTTGTACACGAAGTGCATCCAGTTTTTGCCGTAACCCTCTTAAATTTTTAGCACATGCTATGTGGGTGAAATGATGATACCATGCCAACTTTCAACCTTTTCAGAGTTCATTTGTAGTGCTTTTCAATTTCAGGGTCATTTAGCTAAAAAAAATAGTAAATGCATGAAAAATAGCAAATGAAGTCAGAAAGGGTTGAAAATTGATGATGTGGCTTTGAATGGTGCATGTTGAACGCACAAAAAGTCTGGAGTTGAAATAAGTTAAAAAAATGAAATGCCTTTGTAACAGATGAGTTTTCGTCCGAAACCGTGATACTTCGAAAGAGATTGTCCATTTTGTACACGAAGTGCATCAGTTTTTGCCGTAAACCTCTCAACTTTTTAGCACATGCTATGTGGGTGAAATGATGATACCATGCCAACTTTCAACCTTTTCAGAGTTCATTTGTAGTGCTTTTCAATTTCAGGGTCATTTAGCTAAAAAAATCAGCAAATGCATGAAAAATAGCAAATGAAGTCAGAAAGGGTTGAAAATTGATGATGTGGCTTTGAATGGTGCATGTTGAACGCACAAAAATTCTGGAGTTGAAATAAGTTAAAAAAAATGAAATGCCTTTGTAACAGATGAGTTTTCGTCCGAAACCGTGATACTTCGAAAGAGATTGTCCATTTTGTACACGATGTGCATCTAGTTTTTGCCGTAACCCTCTCAACTTTTTAGCACATGCTATGTGGGTGAAATGATGATACCATGCCAACTTTCAATTTTTTCAGAGTTCATTTGTAGTGCTTTTCAATTTCAGGGTCATTTAGCTCAAAGAATGAACTAATAGCAAAAAGAATGAACTAAAAAGCTTTTATAAAACTCTAATAGCAAAAAGAATGAACTAAAAAGCTTTTATAAAACTCTAATAGAAAAAAGAATGAACTAAAAAGAATCAATTAAAACTAATATTCTTCAATAGCAAAAATAATCAACTAAAAGAATCAAAACAATATTAACTAAAATTATCAAAGTATTTATTTGTTAAAAACTTTAATAGTAAAAAGAATTTTCATAAAGTATTTTTTGTTTCAAACTTTAATATAAAACTAAAAAGCTTTTATAAAACTCTAATAGCAAAAGGAATCTACTAAAAAGAATCAATAAAAAAATAAAACTTATGCAACTAAAATTGTATAAAATTTATGCAACTAATATTATATAAAATTTATGCAACTAAAATTATATAAATAAAAATAACATAAGAAAAAAATAACATTAAAAATTTAAAAACATAACATATGCAAAAAATAAAAATGGGCCCACCTACTAGCCACCACGGCCTGCATACGACTAGATGATAACCCACAAGTATAGGGGATCGCAACAGTTTTCGAGGGTAGAGTATTCAACCCAAATTTATAGATTCGACACAAGGGGAGTCAAAGAATATTTGTAAGTATTAGAAGCTGAGTTGTCAATTCAACCACACCTAGAGATTAATTATCTGTAGCAAAGTGATCAGTAGCAAAGTAGTATGATAGTTTTGATAGTAGTAGCAACAGCAATAGTAACGGTAACAGTGATAGCAGTGATTTTGTAGCAAGTGCAACAGTAACAGTAGCAGTAGTAACTTAGCAAGAACAATATGTCGGAAAATCGTAGGCATTGGATCGGCAATTTGTTGGATGATATTCATCATGTGATAGTTATAACCTAGGGCGATACGGCACTAGCTCCAGTTCATAAATATAATGTAGGCATGTATTCCGTAAATAGTCATACGTGCTTATGGAAAGAACTTGCATGACATCTTTTGTCCTACCCTCCCGTGGCAGCGGGGTCCTATTGGAAACTAAGGGATATTAAGGCCTCCTTTTAATAGAGAACCGGAACAAAGCATTAACACACGGTGAATACATGAACTCCTCAAACTACGGTCATCACCGGGAAGTGTCCCTACTATTGTCACTCCGGGGTTGCCGGATCATAACACGTCGTAGGTGACTATAACTTGCAAGATCGGATCTAGAACATAGATATAATGGTGATAACATAAACGGTTCAGATCTGAAATCATGGCACCCGGGCCCAAAGTGACAAGCATTAAGCATGGCAAAGTCATAGCAACATCAATCTCAGAACATAATGGATACTAGGGATCAAGCCCTAACAAAACTAACTCGATTACACGATGAATCTCATCCAACTCCTCACTGACCAGCGAGCCTATGAAGGAATTACTCACTCCCGGTGGGGAGCATCATGGAATTGGCGATGGAGAAGGGTTGGTGATGACGAAGATCGAAGATCCCCCTCTCCGGAGCCCCAAACGGACTCCAGATCTGGCCTCCCAATGAAGAACAGGAGGTGGCGGCGGCTCCATCTCGCGGAATGTGATAATTCTTTCTCCCTGATTTTTTTCTGGAAATATGTGATTTTATAGCGTCGGTTTCAGGGTCTGCAGGGCCACCAGGTGGGGACAACCCACCTGGGCGCGCCTGGAGTGGTTGGCGCGCCCTGGTGGGTTGTGCCCACCCAGGTGCCCCCCTCCGATGGTTCTTAGCTCCAGATATTCTCTTTTATTGTATAAAAAATCCTCGTAAAGTTTTGTTCTATTCCGAGAACTTTTATTTCTGCACAAAAACAATACCATGGTAGTTCTGCTGAAAACAGCGTCAGTCCAGGTTAGTTTCATTCAAATCATGCAAATTAGAGTCCAAAACAAGAGGAAAAGCGTTCGGAAAAGTAGATACGACGGAGACGTATCAACTCCCCCAAGCTTAAACCTTTGCTTGTCCTCAAGCAATTCAGTTGATAAACTGAAAGTGAAACAGAAAAACTTTTACAAACTCTTTTGCTCTTGTTTGCATAAATAAGCTTAAACGGCACCCAGGTTTTCAGCCAATATTATAACTAACCATGTCAACAATAACTCTTAAAAATTATATTAACTCATATCAATGACATAATTAACTAGCGAGCAATAATACGATATCTCAAACAGCAACACGTTGTCAAAACAACCATGATATAATATGACAATAGTGGTATCTCGCTAGCCCTTTCTGAGACCGCAAAACATAAATGCAGAGCACCTCCAAAGTTCAAGCAGCGACTAAACATTGTAATTCATGGTAGGAAAGATCTAGTCATGATGCACCCAACATTAGCTACACACAATGCATAAGCATGACAGCAATGCTCTCAGGTTCTGGCGCTTATTTGAGAAGGTGATGACACAACATAAAAGTAAATAGATAGTCCCTTCGCAGAGGGAAGCAGTGATTTGCAGAGGTGCCAGAGCTCAAGTTTTTTAAAATAGAGGTTAAATAAAATTTTGAGGCATGCACCCTTCTTGTTTACTTCGCGACCATCAGTTATCAGTATCTTCCATGCTAAACACATTAGTGGCGGTTCCCAAGCGATAAAAGTAAAGATTTACTCCCCCTCCACCAACAAACACACTCCACGGCTAGCCGAATCCACGGGTACCGTCCATACCAACATCAGTCCTGGGGGAGTTTTGTTTAATTATTTGCAATTTTTGAATCCGGGGCTGTGAATCCCTATTACCGCCCCTTTCTCGTGCAATGGTGAGTGAATAAACACTCATCCTGAGAATAACCCACTTAGCATGGAAGATACCGGCTACCTCCTATCGCTCTATGAACAATCCAGGCACACAAAAAGGATATTTATTTGAAGTTTTTAGAGGTGGCACATGCAAATTTACTTAGGACGGCAGGGTAATACCGCATATAGGTATGTATGGTGGACTCATCTGGAATAACTTGGGTTTCAGGTTTTTGATGTACAAGCAGAATTCCCACTTAGTACAGGTGAAGGCTAGCAATTAGGTTGAGAAGCGGCTAGCTAGAGAGCAACAACGGTCATGAACATGCATTACGCATAAGTAACATTGGATACTAGCATGAGTAGGATATGAACACCATGAACATAAATATCATAGAGGCTATGTTGGTTTTGATTCAACTACATGCATGAACATGTGCCAAGTCAAGCCACTCGAACATTCAGAGGAGGATACCATATCATCATACTACATCACAATCATTTTAACGCAATGTTGACATCCAAGATAAATCATTCTCCACTCCTAGCTACTTATGCATGGCATGAGAAACTATAATCTCTAATTGTCATTGCAGACATGTTTAATCATAATGGGCTGAATCATGGATACTAGGTTAAACATATTTACAAAAACAGAACAAGTCGAGTTCATACCCGTTTCTCTCTGCCACGGCCAGTTCATCGAATATCGTCATTATTGCCTTTCACTTGCACGACTGAACGATGTGAAAATGATAATAGTGCAAGAGTGCCGTGGACTAAGTTGGAATCTGCAAACATTTTATTCAAAAGGAGAAGACAAGGTAAATTGGGCTCTTTGTTAGATTAACAATAATGCATATGAGAGCCACTCAATATTTTCATCGTGGTCTTCTCCTTGGTATGACTCAATAAAAGAAAAGAAGTTCAGAGAAACACACTGAAATATTTTTGGAGTTTTTGGTTTTCTGAAAGAATGCAAATAAAAGGGGAAAAACAAAAACGAGAAAACTATTTACAAGGGAAAGCTCCCAACAAGCAAAAGAAGAACAAGGAAATCTTTTTGAGTTTTCTTTTTAGTACTACAACAATTTAAACTAGGAAGAAAAATCAAAAAGAAGCAAGAAATATATTTTTGGATTTTCTCAAAGTTTTTCAAACACACAAGAAGAAAGCAAGAAAATAATTCTAACATGGATAATACAATGAAAAAGTGTGGACACCGACAACTGAAATGAAATGTGTAAACATGAATGTAATGTCGGTGGAAATATGTACTCCCCCAAGCTTAGGCTTTTGGCCTAACTTGGTAATCACCAGTCGTAGAAGCCATGATGTCCTATGTTGAAGTGCTGAGGTGCGGGCACCTGAGGGTCCCACTGCTGAGGCTCCTCCTGTGCCGCAGCCTGGTTGTTCCGGTAAGCGATGATGTCTGCAGTCATAATCATGTATCCACCCCTGGCAATGGGATCAAACAAAGCAGGTGCAGGCAGTGGAATAATATCATGAGTTTTCACACTAAAAACTAGATTATAAGGAAGAGGAATGTCAGGATAATCGGCAGCAATAAACTGATGGTATTCCATAGCAGCGCGATCTAGGTGAACCTTGGGCAAAGGGTAATCATGCTGGCGTATCTGAACATTAAAGTGAGCTGCCAGGCGAGTAGCGTAAATACCACCATGTATTTTACCCTTGGATTTATTAATGTGGAGGCGGCGTGCCACAATAGCTCCCAAGCTATAAGTGTTGTCGCCTTCCAGTGCATGACGTAAAACAGCAAGGTCTAGGGCACTGAGTGCACCCACCTTCTCTCTAGCAAGCAAGCACTTTGCAGTGAAAAGAGCAAAATAATGAACAACAGGAAATTACAAGCTAGTGGCGGTGACACTCGACACTCCTCTCTCGTCCCCCACAGACAGAGTACGGTAAAAAGCTTCAAACTCTGCAGGCCTAGGCTCTACCAACCCACCATCAGAAGGAAGCAAGCATATTTCACAAAATTCAGTAAGCGGTATCTGATGGGGTTCAGCGTATAAATTAAACTGCACTTCAGGGGGATTATTCTTAGGAAGGAAAGTAAAACTTTGCACAAAGGAATTTGTGAGGAGATGATACTGTTCGCATTCAGCTGTGATGAAGTCGGTGAGGCTGGCATTAGCAGCATATTGTGCAAACTCTTGGAGGATTCCGGCCCCTTCCACGAACGGGGTATGCGGCCATTCGCACGGCCGTAACTCCGCCAACCTCTGGGTGCGGAGATCACTGTCAGATGACTCCCCAATTACTCCCTTGGAGTTCTTCTTGGAAGCAAACTTCCTAAAGATACTCATGTTTTTCCTATGAGCAAAATTCTGAAATTTTTAGTCCACAAAATTTTTCTCAACAAAACTTAACAAGATTGATAGCAACTACTCATAGGGAAGCATAGAAGCCATAACAAGCATTCAAACTACTTATAACTCTAGGAATTCAACATGTAAGCACATCTACAGCAGTACTAAGAGTAGCTAATTATTCAAAATATAAACCACTAAAGCAAAAACTAATTGGACAAACGGAGGAGTCACATACCAAGCAACAATCCCCCGAAACAGTTTCAGAAACGGCGCTTCGAGCAAAGAGATCGAAATCCGCGGGTTTGAGAGCAAGAACAGGAGAGCAAGAGGAATGGTGAATTTTTTCTGGAGGTAGGTGATCATGTGGGACGAAGAGATAAGTGAGGGGGGCCACGTGAGGACCACAACCCACCAGGGCGCGCCTGGGGGTCCTGGCGCGCCCAGGTGGGTTGTGCCCACCTGGTGCACCTCCCTCTGATATTATTTGCACCAAAAATTCTTAAATATTCAGAAAAAAATCGTATCAAATTTTCAGAGCATTCTGAGAACTTTTATTTTTGGGTCATTTTTTTATTGCACAGGAAAATCAGAAAACAGACAAAACATGGCATTTTATTTTATTTAGCTAATAAAAACAAAAAACAAAAGGTTGGGACAGAAGGTAGTGCTTACTAAATTCATCAACTTCATACCTCTAAAAAATGATCCATTAATAAGGTTGATCAGGTCTTATTAACAACCACTTTCGATTAGCATGAAACCGAAGAACTTTCGTAAATCACTAAGTTACCTCAACGGGGATATGAATATCCCCAATAATAAGCATTTCATATTTCTTTTTAACAGTAGGTAGAGGTAGTTGAAAACTTCCAATAGTGATTGTCGGAGATTTTTCAATAACATTAATACCATTCACTTGGAATTGTTTCTTCGGAAAGTGCACCGTATGCTCATTACCATTAATATGAAAAGTGACCTTGCTTTTATTGCAATCAATAACAGCCCCTGCAGTATTCAAGAAGGGTCTACCAAGGATAATCGACATGTTGTCGTCCTCGGGCATCTCAAGTATAACAAAGTCAGTCAAAATAGTAACATTAGCAACAACAACGGGCACATCCTCACAAATACCGATAGGTATGGCAGTTGATTTGTCAGCCATTTGCAAAGATATTTCAGTAGGTGTGAGTTTATTCAAAGCAAGTCTTTTATATAAAGAGAAGGGCATAACACTAACACCAGCTCCCAAATCACATAAAGCAGTTTTCACATAATTTCTTTTGATGGAGCAAGGTATAGTTGGTATTCCCGGATCTCCAAGTTTTTTAGGTATTCCATCTTTAAAAGTATAATTAGCAAGCATGGTGGAGATTTCAGCTTCCGGTATTTTTCTCTTATTGGTGATGATGTCTTTCATGTACTTTGCATAAGGAGGCATTTTAAGGATATCAGTCAAGCGAGTACGCAAAAAGACTGGCCTTAGCATTTTAGCAAAGTGTTCAAATTCTTCATCATCTTTCTTTTTAGTTGACTTAGGTGGAAAGGGCATAGATTTTTGAACCCATGGCTCTCTTTCCTTACCGTGTTTTCTAGCAACGAAGTCTCTTTTATCATATCTTTTATTCTTAGGTTGTGAGTTATCAAGATCAACTGCTGGTTCTATCTCAACATCATTGTCTGGTCCTTTATTATTTGGTTGGGTGTCATCATGAACCTCATCATTATCTTTTTCATTATCAAAAGGTGAGTGTTCACTACCAGATTGAGTTTCATCATCAGAGATAGAGACTTCATTATCATTATCAGGAGGTTTTTCTACTTCAGGTTCACTAGAGGCATGCAAAGTCCTATTGTTTTTCTTTTTCTTTTTCTTTTTAGGAGGACTATGTGCATCAGTGTCAACTCTTTGAGAGTCTTGTTCAATTCTTTTTGGGTGTCCCTCAGGATAAAGTGGTTCCTGTGTCATTCTACCTCCTCTAGTCATTACTCTAACAGCATGATCATTGATATTATTATTCATTTCATCAAGCAGTTCTCTTTGAGATTTAGCAACTTGTTCTAGCTGAGTTTGAACCATAGAAGCATGCTTCCCTACACCTCTAACATCATTTGAGATTCTAAATAACAAGTCACTTAAGCGAGCAATCATATCAGAATTGTATTTCAATTGTTTCATAACATTTGCATTGAAGTGATCTTGTTTTCTAATATAGTTTTCAAACTCATAAAGGCATTGGCTAGGGTGCATATTGTGAGGATTATCATTATCATTGAATTTCATTAGAGAATTTACCTCTACCACCGCAGGTGGTGGTGGTGTATCAAGCCCATGTATTTCTTCAATAGGAGGTAAATTTTTAACATCCTCAGCTTTAATACCCTTTTCCTTCATAGATTTCTTTGCCTCTTGCATATCTTCAGGACCGAGATATAGGATACCCCTCTTCTTCGGAGTGGGTTTAGGCGGTGTTTCAGGAGGAGTCCAATAATCATAATTTTTCAATATGTTATTCAAGAGTTCTTCGGCTTGTCCAATAGTTCGTTCCCTGAAAACACAACCAGCACAACTATCTAGGAAGTCCCTAGAAGCATCGGTTAGTCCATTAGAGAATATATCAAGTATTTCATTTTTCTTAAGAGGATGATCAGGCAAAACATTAAGCAATTGGAGAAGCCTCCCCCAAGCTTGTGGGAGACTCTCTTCTTCAATTTGCGCAAAGTTAAATATTTCCTGCAAGGCAGCTTGTTTCTTATGAGCAGGAAAATATTTTTCAGAGAAGTAATAAATCATATCCTGGGGACTACACACACAACCAGGAGCAAGAGTATTGTACCAAGCTTTAGCATCACCCTTTAATGAGAACGGAAATAATTTGAGAATATAGTAATAGCAAATTTTCTCATCATGAGCAAAAAGGGTGGCTATGTCATTTAACTTAGTAAGATGTGTCACAATAGTTTCAGTTTCATAACCATGGAAAGGATCAGATTCAACCAAAGTAATTAACTCTGGGTTAACAGAGAATTCATAATCCTTATCATCAATAAAGATAGGTGAAGTAGCAAACTTAGGATCATATTTCATTCTAGCATTCAGAGATTTTTCTTTGTACTTGCATAATAATTTCTCTAGATCATCTCTATCCTTACAAGCAAGAATATCTCTAGTCGCCTCCTCACCCATAACATAGCCTTCCGGTACCTTTGGCAATTCATATCTAGGAGGGCTAGTTCTAGCAGGTGTTTCAAAAATTTTAGTTTCAAGCTCATCATCAGTTTCAACAATATCATGTTGTCTTACTCTAGCAATTTGTTCATCAAGAAATTCACCTAGTGGCACATCATCATCAAGCAAGGTACTGGCATCATCATAAGCATTCATAGCAGAAGTAGCATCATCAATAACTTGCGACATATCAGAATTAATAGCATGTGGTGGTGTTGCAAGTCTACTTATAACAGAAGGTGAATCTAAAGCATAGCTGGATGGCAGTTCCTTACCTCCCCTCGTCTTAGAGGGCAAAATCTTAGTCTTAGCATCCTTCAGATTCTTCATAGTGATAATTTGATAATAATACCAAGTGACTCAACAAATATAGCTATGCTCCCCGGCAACGGCGCCAGAAAAAGGTCTTGGTAACCCACAAGTATAGGGGATAGCAACAGTTTTCGAGGGTAGAGTATTCAACCCAAATTTATAGATTCGACACAAGGGGAGCCAAAGAATATTTGTAAGTATTAGCAGCTGAGTTGTCAATTCAACCACACCTGGAGATTAATTATCTGCAGCAAAGTGATCAGTAGCAAAGTAGTTGTGGCACCCCGGCTCAGAGTAAACCGGAACGCCCCGTATTCCAGCCCAGGGACAAGTCCTCTGGAATACGGCACTGTTGGCATAGAACAAATCAGCTCTTTATTACAATGGATATGGTTACAAAGGGTATATGGATTACATCAGCACGGCGACACTACGCCGGCCCGGGGTAGCTCTATGCTAACAGCGGAGTAACTCTCTCGGCAGCGGAACATCGACGACAGTGATGGACTCCACTCCGCAGGGACTCTGGCTAGAACGCGTATCCTAGCTCGCAAACTCGGGATCCTCGACAAGCAAGCAATCATAGCATGACCTGCAAACTGGCATGACACGCCAGGTGAGTACTTTGAATGTACTCGCAAGCTCACAGCAAACATCAGCATTAAGGCAAGACAACATCATAGAAAAATAGCTACTGAAGTAAATGCAGTAAGGTGAAGCATATTTAATCCATACTCTGAATAATCTCAGGATCCAATCCAAACCTGAGCCAAATCCCAATTCCCAAGCATGTGGTCATCCGACCACTCATCTCATAGCCATCCCATGGCTAACATATCATATACCTGATTCCATCTGCACGGCAAGTCTGACAAACTTACTCTCTTCCGGGTTGTCCCACAACCCTCAGAATACTCACGATCCACCGAGTACCTCTGATCTTACGACGAGTTCTTCCATCATTATCACTACTATGGTTGACCACCTAGTGAGGTCTGGACGGACTGTCCAATATCGTTGACACAGCTATTCGAATAGATTTTACACTCTGCAGAGGTTGCGCACTTTACCCACACCATGGAGCACCTGACCTCGTGATCCCATTCGGGTGGACCAGCGTTGCTCCAACGATACCTGCCTGACCCGTGACTCTCCCATCGTACCACCGGCAATCATCCTCCCCCGGAGTCAAGCCCTGGGTGGCCCCTGTGTCACCTCGTGACACCTGCCACCGTCGTGGCCAAACTAAATTGTCCCAAACGGGGACCTGGATCCAAATAACTCAACTGGGCTCACAAGGTTATCGCCGCCTACCGGGCCAGGGTAGCGCGCACGCATAACCTTCCCTGTCAGGCGGTACCGGTGAAAGAGCACGCGATCAGACCAAGTCAAGGCCGTCCCATACCGGCAAATGTGGCTGCACGGATAAGTCCGGACAGGTGACTCAAGGTCAACCATGAAATATCTAATCCCCGAATAATATCTCTGTCATGGCTTACACTCCGGTAACCAGTATGCTTAAGCCACTGCTACTAATTCATCTCTACGAACTGCCGGATGAACTCCAAAATAATCCTAGACAGTGATCTCAACATCATAGTATCAACAAGTGGGTAAGCTACTAGTCACTAATAATACGGTACTCAACATGGTAGTCACCTATCCGAGAATTAACTCCAAGCATTGCATAATCCAATCCATTTTACCAATAATCATATTTGCTATTAAAGTAAATTGTTAAACTATGATATTGCAATGCGATGATGTAGATGAGAGTTGTGGCTTGCCTGGGGATGAAGGGACCATCGGGAAGAAGTGCGGAGAGTCCGCGGAAAGAGTTGCCGGAAACAGTTCTCTCCCGGAGGGGGCTGTTTACGGGCAAGGGTAAAATGGTCATTTTCATAGTGTGTAAACATTATGAAAATGACTCCATCGGAACGGGCTCGACGAGACGAAGATGTGGGCGCTGGATTCACCTCGATCGGAGTTGTGAGCAAAAAGATACAAGCAGAAGAAGATCAAGGACCAATCTGTAAAAAGAATATCTACAAACGGGTCCCTGGCTGGTTAAACAGAAGACGACTTTCAGGGTAATACGTTTTCCAGCAGGGAAAACGTAATCTTGTTTGAAGCAGAGCCAAAGTACGCTTTCCGTGACTGAAAGCGTATTTCAGCAAACCCGCGTCCACTTATCCACGTCAGCCCGCGTCTTGTGCGGCTGACGGGTGGGACCTCGGGTCGGTTGGGCCCGCCTGGCCTGTTCTTCTTCTCCAACCTCCTGCTTGCCCGATGAGCAGAGGGGACGGCACGCGCCGGTGACGACCCCTGGCGGCACGGACCAACCCCGGCAGAGGTCCGGCTACCAAAACGTTCCCCGCGGCGCGGCGCCTCCAGAGAGCACATTCACGGCCGGAGGAGAGTGCCGAGACGAGGGTGGCTTCGACGCCGGCGGATGGAGACGTCGGGCGCTGATGGAGAGGGCGGTCCGGTGACGGAGAAGAGGGTCCGCGTCCATGGGGTGGATTGTGGTGGCTAGGGGAGCTCGCTGGTGAGGTCAGGAGGGAGAGGAGCGACCAGCATAGCTCGAATTTGAGAGGGCAGGAGCGGCGGCCGTGGCTAGCAATGGTGGCGTGGAGGAGCTCCCGAGCTCGGGGAAGTAGCTGGGGAGGGCCAAAGGAGGTGGGGAAGTCGCTGGGGAGTGGTGAATGCTCCGGGAGGGGCTCGGGGCCGCAACTTATATAGCCGGCCATGGCCACCCGATAAGCTTGCCGCCGTGGCATGCTTATCACCGTCCTGGTGCTTCCGGTGAGCTGGCGAGCGAGGGTTGGTGCCGACCTGACATCAACAGAAGGAGGGGACTGCACTGGCGAGCTCGAGAGGGTTCGGCTTGGATGTATAAGGCGGTCACGGGTGAGCAGTGCCGTGGCGGCGATCGCCGTGGCATGAAGAGAGGGAAAGAGGAGGCGGAAAGGCTTCCAGAGCGAAGACGAGGCCAAGGGGAAGCTGCCGGACATGTTTAATTGGCGAGGGAGAGAAGGAACGGACGAGGCCGAAGGGTTCCATCGCCAGAGCGTGCTGGCTGGAATGCCAGACGCGTGGTCACCGCGTGCACTGGCGCACGTGGTGCATCCTGGCATGCAAAGTCATGTCCAGAGTGTTGTCCCTCCAAGGCACAGTCTCAGAGAGGTGATGTATCGATGAAAATCACTGTGGTTGGATGTGAATGATCCTCTGAAGTTTACTGCGTCCAACTGTTGCCTGAAACTGTGATCAACAGGAAAGGTATAAGAGCCAAGTGTAATGTCTGTGAGGTTTAGGGTAGGAAGGACTATAATAATGTGAAATTTGGAGGGAAATGGACCAATATTTAATATAGTTGCTTTGCAACTGCCCAATCTGGTCCAGAAAGCCAAATCTTGATGTGCCACTCACATGGAGCATCAACTTGAGCTGAAATTGGGCATAGGATTATGATTTGGTCATATGAGAGTGCCATAAAAATTTAATTCCATTTGGACAAGCCAAAATGGTACTTCCTTCACAGCTATCTTCTCTGACTAGAATCTTAGAAAAATTCTATAGAAGTATTGTTAAGATTAAATGAGCCCAAATTTTGGGGAGATTGGTTATATGGGTATGAGAATGCTCTGGTAAATTGTCAGAAATTATGGAGAAATATAAAATATAGTTGCTTCACAATGTGAAAATCTAACCAGAAACCAAGATTCGAGGTTGTAGTTACATAGATGATTGTATAAGGTTGAAACTTGGTGGAGAGTCATGATTTGATCATATGAATATGCTTGCAAAATTTCAACTCATTTGGATACTCCTAGCTAACACTTGCTTCACAAAGATTCCAGTTGCCCAGAAACTTTGGAAATTAGCCAAGAAATATTTAATATCCAAATAAAGTTGAATTTTGGCATGTGGCAATGATATGGATAGGAAAGAGTGCAAAACAAGTTTGAGAGCAAGCAAGCAAATATAAAGGGTACTTGCTTCTCAAACTGCCAGCTAGGGCAGAATCAGAAAAGGAATATTTGGGAAATATTTTTGAACATGTCAAGGAAGGGTTTGACATATTTGTGGAATATCTGACCCAAACAATTTATGAGAATCGTTTGGGAATTTTGGGAATGATGGAAAGGTGGGTTACTTCACAACCCAAGACAAACGGGTTATTCCTTTAATAGAAAAAGGAATATTCCTAAGAAAAGATTATTGAGATTGGTCTAAGATGGAAATGACATGGTCTTGGGATGGTTTTGAGGTTGGCAAGCCCACTTGGGAAGAGGAATCAAGGGGGAGCCCTCTAGGTTGCAAAACTACTAAGCCACAGAAAAGCGAATCCGGACCAAATTCAAAAGAAAAAGAAAATGGGCAAAATCCAGGGTGTTACAGTAGTATGATAGTTTTGATAGTAGTAGCAACAATAACAGTAACGGTAACAGTGATAGCAGTGATTTTGTAGCAAGTGCAACAGTAACAGTAGCAGTAGTAACTTAGCAAGAACAATATGTAGGAAAATCGTAGGCATTGGATCGGCAATTTGTTGGATGATATTCATCATGTGACAGTTATAACCTAGGGCGATACGGCACTAGCTCTAGTTCATAAATATAATGTATGCATGTATTCCGTAAATAGTCATACGTGCTTATGGAAAGAACTTGCATGACATCTTTTGTCCTACCCTCCCATGGCAGCAGGGTCCTATTGGAAACTAAGGGATATTAAGGCCTCCTTTTAATAGAGAACCGGAACAAAGCATTAACACACGGTGAATACATGAACTCCTCAAACTACGGTCATCACTGGGAAGTGTCCCGACTATTGTCACTCCGGGGTCGCCGGATCATAACACGTAGTAGGTGACTATAACTTGCAAGATCAGATCTAGAACACAGATATAATGGTGATAACATAAACGGTTCAGATATGAAATCATGGCACCCGGGCCCAAAGTGACAAGCATTAAGCATGGCAAAGTCATAGCAACATCAATCTCAGAACATAATGGATACTAGGGATCAAGCCCTAACAAAACTAACTCGATTACATGATGAATCTCATCCAACTCCTCACCGACCAGCGAGCCTACGAAGGAATTACTCACTCCCGGTGGGGAGCATCATGGAATTGGCGATGGAGAAGGGTTGGTGATGACGAAGATCGAAGATCCCCCTCTCCGGAGCCCCAAACGGACTCCAGATCTGGCCTCCCGATGAAGAACAGGAGGTGGCGGCGGCTCCGTCTCGCGGAACACGATAATTCTTTCTCCCTGATTTTTTTCTAGAAATATGTGATTTTATAGCGTCAGTTTCAGGGTCTGTGGGGCCACCAGGTGGGGACAACCCACCTGGGCGCGCCTGGAGGGGGTGGCGCGCCCTGGTGGGTTGTGCCCACCCAGGTGCCCCCCTCCGGTGGTTCTTGGCTCCAGATATTCTCTTTTATTGTATAAAAAATCCTCGCAAAGTTTCATTCCATTCCGAGAACTTTTATTTCTGCACAAAAACAACACCATGGTAGTTCTGCTGAAAACAGCGTCAGTCCGGGTTAGATTCATTCAAAACATGCAAATTAGAGTCCAAAACAAGAGGAAAAGCGTTAGGAAAAGTAGATACGACGGAGACGTATCACTAGAAACCCTAGAAATGGACCAGGATGCAGGTCCGCAGTGCAAGCAGGCCCAACAGGGCGTCAGATATGTATGTACAGCCCGCATTAGAGGAGCTCAAGAGGGTAGCGGCAGCAGCGCTTATAAACCACTCCGAGCCCCTCTCAACTAGCAAGGTGGGACTAAACTTTTGGATGCGGCAGCACAGCCCTTTAGTCCCGGTTGGTGGCTCGCACAGGGACTAAAGGTCCCCTTTCGTCCCGGTTCGAGCCACCAACCGGGACTAAAGGTCTGTGCTTCCCGCCCTTTGGGCTGCTGAAATTGACCTTTAGTCCCGGTTGGTGGCACCAATCAGGACTAAAGGCTTCGTCCCGGTTGGTGCCACCAACCGGGACTAAAGGTGGGGCTATATAAGCAGCACTTAGCAGTTTTCTCCAAATCTCAGTTCTTCTTCCCCGACGCCGCCGAGCCCTGCCCCCGACGCCGCCAGGCTGCTCCTCCCCCGACCCCGTCGCCGTCCCTGCCCTGACCCCGATGCCGGCCGCCGCTCCCTGCCCCGACGCCGCCGAGCCCCGCCCCGACGCCACTGAGCCCTGCCCCGACGCCGCCGCTCCCTGCCCCGACGCCACCCCCAGTGAGCTCCGCCCCCCTTACCCTGCGCCGCCGCCGCCGCCGCTGCCCTGCATTTTTTTCTTAAATTTTTTTATGTTCATGTATGCATGTATATACGTATGGATGGATGGATTGATGTATATAGAAAATGTTCATATGTTCGTATGTTTGTAACAAAGTTAGAATTTTTTATGTTCATAGAATTCTTTCTTAAACTTTTTTATGTTCATAGAATTTTTTTGTCCATGTATGTATGTATATATGTATGGATGGATGGATTGATGTATATAGAAAATGTTCATATGTTCATATGTTTGTAACAAAGTTAGAATTTTTTTGTCCATGTAAAACACTTATATGAAGTGTCTCCATTAGAACTATAGATTAATGGCGATCATCTAACAAAATTATAAATTATAACAGTTTCTGGAATTAATATCAAGTGGCACTTTTCAAACAAAGTTTTGAGCAAGCTAATGGACTCTAGCAGAGATGGAATTGATACTATCTTGTAGATCACAGAAGAGTGATCAATATTGATATAAGGCTCTAACCCATAGGATGTACAGAACAATAGTTGTAGCCTTTGGAAAACAGCTAAGTGATGTTTAAAACTGAGGAATTCTCAGACTTAGCAGAATTCCAGGAATTTTCAGGATATTGGTAAAACTTAAGAAATTCGTAGAAAATTAACCGTAACTCCGATGAAAATAATTTATATATGAAAATCGTCAGAAAAATATGACGAATCCAAATATGCCCTCCGTTCGTCTGTCACAAGCAGCTAGCATAGCGAACCTGGAACCGTCCCCCTCCGTTTCATTTGTCCGAAAATGCAGAGTTCGGGAAAACATTCCCGGATGTTATCCCCCTTCACCTATATTGTGTAGTGCCACGTTAGAACACCCCTAACTCTCTCAGGAATTGAACTTATCCCCGATAACTTTGACATGAGGGGGGGGGGGGGGGGTCCACAAGTATCCTCGACGACCATGAGAGAGGCGGTCCACAAAGTATCCTCTCTCGAAAGATAGGACGACTCATCAGACATGATGGGGGAGGAGTCCTCGACGATCGTCTGAAACTGACTGTTATAAAACTTGTGAACTTTGCATGATGTTTGCCACTAATCTATTGCTCATATGCATATGATTCCTTGTTGTGATTAAGTCTATGTTTGCTACTAATTCATCTCTCATGGTTGTATATTGCCATGTTGTAATATTTGCTAAAACTATGGATAGAGACTTAGAAAAAGAAGAGTTGTTGGGGGGATATAATCCGCGACGGAGGTGATATCACCTTATCATTTCTCAACGACACCGATGGTAAGGAAAGAGAGGATGACGGCTCCGGTGATCCAATGGAGGAGGAAGGAGATCATGACGGCTCCAGTGATCGAATGGAGGACGAAGGAGATCATGATGGCTCCAGTGATCTAATGGAGAAGGGAGCCTTAACTGTTATATATATATATATATATATATATATATATATATATATATATATATATATATATATATATTAAGCCTCTGCTGACTAGATGCATCAATTGTTTTGTATGTACATATATTGACGCTTCTTTCTTCTTTTAGCCCTCCGGATCGAGCCAAACTTCGGTAAGGAGACGAGGCCCGAATAAAAGGTTGGGCCAGGATGAAAGGTTCACGATCGAAGAAGTCTCTCGAGATGGCCAACCGATTGCTCCCAAGCGGACCAAGGACAAATTTGTATATCAGTGCGGAGTTATTGTTAGGGACAGCGTCCCGATCAGCATCCAAGAATGGAATAAGAAGAAGGACCCTAAAGTTTCTTATGTCCAAGATAGACTGAAAGATGATCTTTGGAACTCGCTGATGACAAATTTCAGCCTACCGCCATAGGAGGATCCGAATAAGCCAGTTATTCTCCCGAAGGTCAAGGCGTTTGCTCTTAAGAAGATGGCAGAACTATTCAAGAACTGGAAGAAAGATTTGAACAAAAAGTTTGTCGACAAAGACAAGACTCTAGAATTCACCGGTCAATATGCGAAGATAAAAGATCACTGGCCCGCATTTGTGGCCTACAAGAAATAGGAGAAGGCTAAGCAAAGGTCACTGATAAATAACCAAAATGCTGCAAAGAAGAAGTATCACCATGTTACGGGGTCAGGTGGCTACAGCAAAGCCCGGCCTACGTGAGACAAAGCTGAGCAAGACCTGCTTGCTAAAGGGGTCCAACCAGTGACATTGCACTGGCCAGATCGATCAAGGACTTGGTTCTTCGGGGTTGGGGCAACTTTGGACCCAGAATCAGGGAAGTGTGTTTGGACGAAAGCTCAACTTGCAACACCCATCAAGAAGCTTGAGGAAGAAATCAAGGAAGCGCAGGAAGGGAGGTTCCATCCCGACAGAGAGAAGGACGAGCTGTCCAAGGCCCTCGGGAATCCTGAACACCCTGGACGAACACGAGGCACATCAGGCTCCGTTCCGTGGGTGCATGGGTTTCCCGACAACGATGGTTATAGAAGCCGAGAGAGAAAGAAGAAAAAGGAAGCAAGCAAAATGCAGAAGATCAATGAAAGGTTAGCGAAATAGAGGAACTTGAGAGCCAGCGAGCTACCGACCAACCATCTCAGCGGCACAAAGATCCTTCATTCGACACTTCCCCCGAAGCTACCCCACCATCTCAGCGGAGAAGCAGCGTGGCTTTCACGGAGCTCGTTCAGCCTGATATCACGCCTCCTCGCTACCCCATGGATCATATCATGGAGAATGAACATTGTGTGCTAATGGCGAAATGCCATAACCTGACCTTGAAGGTGGCGGTCGACTATGTCTTACCTCCTCGAGCTGAGGGAACTTTCCATTGCCGTCCGATTCCACATGGCTTTGCTATTGTCGGGGTGGATGAAATAATGGACGGATTTGAGGGGCTGGAGCTTGAGTACCCTACAGGTGAAGGGGAGATTTTTCTGGAAAATGCCTTAAGGAGTACCTGTCTATGGAGAAAGGAGAACATCAAGCTTCCAAACTGGACGCCGCCTCAGCAGACTCAGCCGGAGGAGGCCCCTCAGCAGACTCCTCACAGTCCAGCTCAGTCGTTTTAGCTGCCTCAGTCGTCTCCGGCACGTGAGCTGTCTCCGCCGCCTCAGCTGTCTCCAGCGGAGGAGGCCCCTCAGGAGAGTCCTCTTCCGCCTCAGCTGTCTCTGGCGCGTCAGCGGACTCCACCTCCTCCGGCGCGTCAGGGGACTCCGTCGCCTCAGCAACAGCGGCAGAGAGGCGCCGCCGCTCCGGCGGCAAGAAGTACAACTGGCAAGAAATTCAAAGTTGGTCCAAGCCCCAGGGCTCCTCCAAAGTTACCATATGAGAGGACTGACGAGGAAAACAAGGACATTGTGGCTGCCGAAGTGCAGGCCCATTTTGAACGGAAACGTCCATCTCCGAAGGAAATAATAGATCCGGTGAAAGCGAAGCGCACTCTGGATGCCCTTAAGCGACCACCACCGCCTCCGCCGAAATCACACTATGACCGTTGTATTGGAAAGACATATGATGAAGCGCGGCGGTTGGGAAGTACTACCAGTGCTGTAAGACGAAGTGGGAAAACAATTCCTCAGCTCGGCAAACAGGAGAAGCAATCGTGCCCCCCGCTCAAGGTGTCTAGCGATATCGCTAATCATCCGGGGCTAGCGTCCGGTACCACTCTTGGTGATTACGTGGGCGATGATGTACAGTTTGAAATGGCTGAGGTAGTTGCGCCCTTTAGATATGAGCACGGGAAGCCTCTCGTCAAACCTGATCAGCTCCCGCATCTACCAACGATGATGCGAAGATTGCATGACTGGTACTTGGAAACCTGCAGCAAGGATGGGACCGACATTATTTTGCTGGGAATTAAAGATGAGCATGATTTAATTGGAGTCGACCTGATGTACGTTCAATTTGCGGAATTATTTCAGTTATACAATCAAGACGCCCTCGACAAAACTCTCATGACTTGCTACTATCTGTAAGTATTACTTCTGTAATTAAGTCTCTAGCTTAGCTCGTTCATTGCATGTATATATAATTATCCTCACTATATTATGCAGATTGAAGATCGTCGAATGCAAAAAAGGATAAATCTATGACATTGGGTTCATTAGCCCAAATACCGTAAATGAATGGGCGGTACAAAACAGAGTTAAAGATACCGAGGATAACTTGCTAAACGCGTTCCTTCGACATCAAAACAAAAGGGAAATACTCTTTCCTTACAACTTCAAGTGAGTGTTACTGTCTTGTGCATATTCGGTTTCGCTTACTCGAGGTTAAGTGTAACTGATGAGTTATGCGTGCGCAGCTTTCACTTTATTCTGCTATCCATTAAGCTTGACGGGGGAGTAGTAACTGTCTTAGACTCGAGACGTAAAGATCCTAAGCTGTGGGCGGACATGAGTGAAATGCTCCAGAAGTAAGTTCAATCATTATCGCACCATATCGGCAACTTTCGTTCATTTCCTGATATCAAGTAATCATTTTCTTTGCCGGACAGGGTTTGAAAAAAGTTCACCAGAATGGTTCCGGGTCTGAAGAAAGAGCTGCGATTTACACACCCCAAAGTAAGTAGTACTAGCTAGTTCCGCGCATCTCTCATTGATTCTAATTTCATCAATACCATTAGCATGCTTGATTATCAGTTTGATTGAACTCTATCCTCGTAAAGTGCTTGTGGCAGGCAGGCGGGAATAATTTATGTGGATACTACGTTTGCGAGTTCATGCGCCACTCAACCTCTGAGTGGGGCTTCTCTGACCAACAATTTGAAGTACGTAAACAATATTCATAATTTTATTTTATTACCATCAATTATGTTGAGTTTCATTCATATATATGTATTTACCCCCTTCTTTAAATTAGCTCTGGGAGATGCGGCAAGAACTCCTACCACATGATCGCATACGAGCAATTCAAGAGGAATTGGCGGGATTCTTTGTTGACCATGTCATACCTGAACACTGAGAATACCATATGGAATTGCAAATGGATTTAGGTAGATGATGTCAGGGATCGTAAGAGATGTTATATTGTATATATGTAGTAGCGTCGGATAGATACACGAAAACTTGTTGTTCGATCAAGCACGGAGAAAGAGGAGGTAACTTCTCTCTATATATGTTCATGACGATTTTGTGTAATGGTTCCTTCATTGCTATATGTAGTAGGTAGCGTCGAGTCGAATGGAAAATATTAAATAAAAATGAAACTCTAAATGTAAAAGAATTGAAGGGTAAACACAAAAATAAAAGGAGGAAACACAATATGAAAACCCCTAAACCCTCCAAAATCACTAAACCCCTCCTTTAAAAAAAAAAACCCCCAGCGCCTGGCAGCTGCTGACGCGTGGCTGCCTTTTAGTCTCGGTAGATGTTACCAACCGGGACTAAAGGTCCTCCTGTCTTGGCGCCCCATAGCGGCCACGTGGAGCTCCTTTAGTCCCGGTTCGTAAGCCAACCGGGACTAAAAGTGATGGGCATTAGTCCCGATCGTTTTGTCCCGGTTCCAGAACCGGGACTAAAGGCCCTCTGGAACCGGGACGGATGTCCTGTTTTCTACTAGTGAATGTGCCACGCCATATTCGAAACGGCTAAGGCCCACCTAGCAGATCACTTCTAAAATATAAATTTTAAATGGGACTAAAACAGGGAAAACTTTTGGTAATTGGGATACAAACTTGCGAAGCTTTTGTTAAATAGGGTATTTGGATAAAAACCGATAAATGGGGTAACTAGCTAGCTTTACAAATATCAAGTAGAGAGGTAAAAGTTGGACTTCACTCTACGAAAAATTACATAATTTTACGCAATCACTACAGCAGTATATTTCGGCACATCGTTCGAATTCACTAAACACGAGTGGATACATTGTTCTGGCCATGTCTGCCGGCATCATAGGGCAGAAGAGAAGCCGAAGCATCATATGCTGCTTCGTCACTGCCATGAGGCTGACAGCCGACCTTACTGTTCCTGTACACCGCGTAGATAACCAGCTGGATGCCTCCCAAGAAACAGCCTATCCCATTGGGGACCTGCATTTTCATTAACATTCCACTTAAATATCACTAACATTCTTCCATTTTCATTAATTAACCTAAATAAGTGTAAGACTTACCCCGAGGAAGACATCTCTGTCGAGTATGGCATACGTGGCCCAGACGCCTCCATTGAGGAAGAGGAAGAAGGAGAGGAAGAAGGGCATGTACTCCATGCTCCTCGAGGCGATCACCCTTCTCTGTTCCCACAACAAATTTACACACGTTTTTGAGGAACAAGAAATCAATTAGCGGAGCAGCAACTAAAGGACGTGGCAAGCAGGCCCACGAAAACAGCAGCTGGCCAGCCTGCCTTCTCAATCGAGATCTTGGCCCACTCGCACACCCAATCAACATGATGAGTACAGTAGTAAACCCTAAAATTGTCTCAAAAAGTAGTAAACCCTAAAAAATAAAAAGATTAGTACAGTAGTAGGACTGCATACCCCTCATGCATTCATTCATTCATTCACGCGTGACAGTGCAAGAACGTGTCTCTGACTTGATTTGGAATGATTTTGATAGTGATCAGCACGTAGCTATGAGCTTAATTAAGCAAGAAGATGTACTACTATGATATTATGACCCCATATTGATACGACAAGTACAGCACGAAGATATCGATCGATCAGCCAGCTACTGTGTTAGTTGGCTGTTTCCTCTAAGAATAGTGGTTGTTCGTCCAATCAGACAACCCACATGAGATCTCCCCGCCAAAAAAAAAAAATTAGAAAATTCAACATGCCATCCATGCTCTGTATAATGTAATGTAACGAATATATTCCGCATATCGTGTTTCCACATATAAGGATTTTTCAAGACGACTGGCATGTCTATCATATCCGTGTACGTTTACTGCATCTATATTTGTTAAATGCAGGTGTATATGTTGACCTACACATATGTATAGCATATCTCTTGTCTGGAGGTACGTACGGAAGGTGTGCACATGCCGTACAAGAAAGTGTTAGCTAGTGGAAACTGTATAGTTTGACCGAAACCTTGCGTATCCCAGCTGAATGGCTGTCTCACGATGTGTATGTATGCATATGATTAGAGATGATCTGGTAGTGCTTTCTCACGTCGAACTAAGATCTAACTGGATAAAAATAAGGATCAATCTTTTATAAATATTATTTGTTCCATATTCTGTACTGTATTATAGTCTTATGGAGGATCATGAGTACATGTACTTTTTGCTACTCTACCTCCGTCCAAATGTATAAGGCCGTCTAGAATTTTGAGCATGAGTATGAACAAGAATTTTACTAACAAAATATAGGTTACATGTCACAAAAATATACCATTGGATTTGTATTTGAAAGATGTTTCCAGTAGTATAATGATTGGAGTAAGCTTCAAAGAATATGTTTATGGGTGTTGGTTATATCTAGAGAAAATTGCACTCAATACTCCTTAAAATTGAACTGTTTTGCTCTCTGCATTCTCGCAAGCGAATTATTTGCTTGGGTTTAACTATTTAAAATTTATTTTTCATTTTAATTGCATGGGCGAAAATTACTTGTCTACGTAGCGCAAATTAATTACTCACACCTTGAACAAGAAAAGAAACAGAAAATAGATCTGAAAAATTCACCGCAATAAAGTATATTTATAAAAGCCTAAATAGATAAGAAAAATATGTTGACATATTTATTTGTTGGGTGTAATATGGCCTTACCACAGCAGCGAGTGGGGACCCATACATGAATACGCTAAGGCAAGCACATATCAATCCAATGACCACCATTTTCATGTCAAGCCCACCAATGAAGAATGTTGTGGCCGCGAACACGGCCCCAAAAAACCCGATGTCCAAAGCTGCCACCAACTTTGCGGTTTTAACCTGCAAAGGGGGGAAATGATACGATTGATTGGAAACTCTGAGATGGCTGATTGTGTTTTCCACGCGATCATCCATATATATAAATATATAGTTGTAACTATATCATAAAATTGGCAAAAAAATATGACAATGAAGCTACTCTTAGAGTAACTAGAGAAAAGTTCAAATATAACCACATTAATTAAGGTAACTGACACAGGAACACACCAAATAAGTGGGTCGAAAGGGAAAGAATGCGACTCAACAAAAACAACTAATATGAGAGATATGTTGCGTCTAAAGGTAGCCACTAATTAAATAGTTTAGGGTATGAAATTACTTGAGCGCCCTTCTTGTTGCCTTAATGGGGAAACATACAACTAACTCGGTCAAGACGAGCTACTCCCCTTAATGGGGATTGGGAAAGCTACTCCTATAGTTCCCTCAATGGGGAACATACAAATTCAGGAGTAAATTGTTGTCTAAAGATACAAATGGGTTATATTTGTAGACTGTGTGGCCTTTTTTTCCGACTCATAGACGTGTGGCCTCACATACCCTTTTAGCATGATCGGCGGCGTAGACGAGGAAGAGGACGATGTAGATGGTCTCCATGACAGCCCCGAAGCCATTGACGGTGGCGATGAGCAGGCCGTCAGGCTTGGTGAGGCCGTAGTAGAGCCATAGCAGCGTGTTAAGAAGCGTGAGGACATACGGCGCCGCCTCGAAGTCCTCCGTGGACCTGCTCTTCACGATCCTCCAGAATGTCGGGCTGCACCATGTTTGTAAAGCAACAACAGCAATCAGCCATGCATGCAAGCAACAACAGAAACAAAATCCGGGGGTTGATCCTCCTTTCAAAAAAAAAAAAAAAAGAATAAGCAGAAACAAAATACATGCTTCTGTAAATGCTTGCTTGATCGGATGCTCTTACATGGGAGAAACGAAGACCAGAACTGAGATGATGTTCCCTGCAACACACAAAGAAGCTCTATGGTCAAACAACAAAGAACGAAGAACAAAAGAAGCGTGCGTGTGTGTGTGTGAGAGAGAGAGAGAGAGAGACCGAAGCATGCATGCGCATACCTATGACGCCGATGATGAACAGAGTGGAGTTCATGGCGCGCAGCTGCCAGCCGAGAAACCCGGTGGAAGGGAGGATGAAGAAGAGGTGCATCAAACTTAATGAGGAGGTCGAAGTTAAAGGACGATGATCTCCAAACTAGAAGGACATCCATCGTACTTAATGTGGAGAAAGCACTGCACGATCGAGCCTGCGCTGCTGGATGAGAGGGACAGGCGGTTACGAATTAATTCGAAGCTGGGCCTGAGCTAGCTGCCTCGTGCAACAAAGAACACTAATAATATGTTGATGTTGTGTAGAACGCCACCGGCCTACCTTGCAGATCAGGTTGACCGAAAGGCAGGGATCGACGTGCTTATTTCTGCCTTGTTTTCTTGCAGACATGTAATGAGGTGTATATCTTTGCAATTATCATCATGAATCCCCATTTGATTTCTTGTTCTTTATCTACTGTACTTGATGTACTTGCGGTCGTCCCTGGTTCCTTTTTATTCTTTCTTCAGAGCATTTCCTGAACTTTTTTTATTTAATCGGCACATAATTTCAGCACATGCACACAAGATCGTCTTAAGGTGCCTTTGGATAAAGCGCCCGGGCCGGACGGGTTTACGACCAGGTTCTACGCATCCTGTTGGAACATCATCAAGGAAGATTTTATGAACGCTTTCTCAGCCTTCTACCGTGGGGACACGCGAGGTTTAACTGCACTCAACAAAGCCCTGGTAACCCTGCTGCCTAAGAAGAATGGTGCCGAGGAGTTGAAGGACTACCGTCCGGTTAGTCTGGTACATGGTGCGGCAAAGATCTTTGACAAGGTTTTGGCGTGCCGTCTTACTGGTGAGCTACCGCACTTGGTGGGCCAGCACCAAAGTGCCTTTGTCAAGGGCCGATTCCTCCATGATAATTTCATGCTCGCCCAATGCACGGCTCGACGTCTCCACGCCTTAAAGCAACCGGCTGTGATGGTGAAATTGGATATTTCAAAGGCCTTCGACATGGTACAGTGGCCCTTTCTTCTCGAAGTTCTGCAGCGCATGGGTTTCGGCGCACGGTGGATATCATGGATAGTGGGACTCCTCTCCACGTCGTCCACTCGCATCATGGTGAATGGGGTGCCTGGGGCTCCGATCTTCAACTGCTGCGGACTGCGCCAAGGAGGACCGTTATCGCCGATGCTTTTCATTCTCACCATGGAGCCACTGCATCGTCTTTTCAAGTTGGCCTCCGAGTTCGGCATTCTGACTCCGTTGGCGCGCACGGGACTTCAGCACCGACTGTCGATCTTCGCGGATGATGTGATCGTTTTCATCAAACCGGTGGACCTTGAGCTAACAACCACAACAAGGATCTTGGAAATGTATGGCACGGCGTCCGGCCTCCGGGTAAATATGCAGAAAACCTCAGCCATGCCAATACGATGCTCGGAGGAAGAGGTGGCGCGCGTGGAAGGTATCCTGGGATGCAGTATTGGATCCTTCCCATGCAAATATCTCGGCCTTCCCCTATGTCTGAAGAAACCCTCAGCGGGACAACTAAGCGGATTGGTGGAGATGCTGGCAACTCGCCTGCCCACCTGGAAGGCTGCGACCCTACCTAAAAGTGGCAGACTCATTCTGGTCCTCTCGGTGCTATGCTCGATCCCTCTACATGCGATGATTGCTCTGGATCTACCCATGAAGACGATAGCGGCCATGAACAAGATAATCAGAGGGTTCTTATGGTGCAGTAAAGCTCAAGCTAATGGAGGGCATTGTTCTGTGGCTTGGGAGGAGGTGTGCACGCCACGCTGGGCAGGAGGCCTGGGAATACCGTGCCTCATGTGGCTCAATGTTGCTATGCAAGCTCGCTGGGCTTGGTTGCATCGGGTGGACCGAGATCGTCCTTGGGCAGAGTTCAAGTTTGCTCTCCCCAAGGCATCTCTAGCGGTGGTTGCAGCTGCCACCAAGGTGACAGTAGGGAATGGCAAGGAAGCTCTCTTTTGGGAAGACCGTTGGCTACATGGGATGAGGATTCAAGAGTTTGCACCCGGAATATATGAGAGAGTACCGAAGCGAGTAAAGGCCACACAGACAGTTTATGAGGCCATCACGCTCGGTTCTTGGACCCGTGACATCAGCCCCGATATGGCATATGAAGCCCTGATGGAATATCTTGAGGTTTGGCAGAGATTGCAAGGGATCCAGCTCCAGGACCAAACCCCCGATTCCATAGCTTGGGCTTGGGAACCGAACGGCCAGTTCTCGGTCCGTTCCGCCTATGCTGCACAGTTTGCTGGTAGGGAGGTGGCGCCTACGGCTGACTTTTGTTGGCGATCTAGGGCACCTCTGAAATGCCGCTTCTTCACCTGGCTGGCCATGAGGAATAGATGTTGGACTGCGGATCGGCTGGCCAGACGCGGCCTCCCGCACCAGGATGCATGCCCTTTTTGCGAACAAGAGGAGGAAACCATCGACCACATTCTTCTGACGTGCGTGTTCGCTAGGACAGTCTGGAGAACACTGTGCTCAGCCCTTGGGAAACCGCAGTGGTCCCCAACAGCTCAAGACACCCTCAAGGAGTGGTGTGTAGCAAGAACGCCAGGCGCGCACAAGCCAAAGGAGTTAAGGGCGCTTCTTACCCTCGGGCTTTGGGAGCTTTGGAAGCACAGAAACGCGGTTGTCTTCGACGGTGCCTCTCCATCGCTAGAGGTGGTAGTTAGGCGTGTCGTCGCGGAGGGTAGAGCTTGGCAGCAGGCGAGCCTGTTGAAGGGTGAAGTAGACAGCATGTTTGAGCTTTTAGTAGGGTGGGCAGGCAGCGAGTAGTCCGGTTTATGTGCTACGTAGGTGGAGCGGTGGTTGTGCTGTGTGTTGATGTTCATGTAGCGTTTAAATCCATGTAACATCAACGGTGGTTGGGATTCTTCCCCCTTCTTCTATACAAGATGATACGCACACTCGTGCGTATTCGAGAAAAAGATCGTCTTAAGGTAATAACTAACAAGCCTGTGTGCATTTATAGATACAGAGGCCCCTTAGGGCATTTCTAAACGATCCCCTAAAAATAGCAGACTATCCGGCGGAATAAAAGCTTAGTGGAGTATATATACTTCACTAAAATTTCGCCGGACCCTGATCCCCTATATATAATAGAGTTTTTTTTTCATTTGCATCTCATTTTCGGCCACCGAAACACATTTCTTTACTTCTTTATTTCATTCAGCGACATTGGAGTACATAATTCACCAATTCTTTGCCACGAGAGTAAAACCAAAGAAAACAAGAACCACAATTAGACATTTTAAAAGATATCCAATTTTCCTAACTGCTCCCACTAGTTGGATTAATATCTTCTCTATGTCTTCATTGTTGATTTGCGGCTTCTCGAGCTTGAACACTTCTTTCTTCTTTGATTCTAAGGAAGTAGACGTTGGTTCGCATATAATCTAATCTTTAGTCTCATCTCTAGCCTCAATTCTAGCAACGAGTGCACAAACATCTATCAATAGATCGATGTGTTCTTCTTCCCAATACCAAAACTTGCATCCATCCTACACACATAGATGAGCAAACAATGAGCTACCAAAATTGCGCCAAATCCGGTGACTAGCCGAATCCAAACAAGCACATATCGCATCATTTGTGCACTTGAAAAACACCCATCCGGGATGTTGCAGCGTGGTAGAAACCCAGCGCACCACCTGTCGCGGGGTAGTCGTTGCACTGTATGACCGGCAACAGCGAGCCGGCGAGCCGCTGCGCCAGCGCCGATCCCGGGCGACGGCCTAGCATGTATTTGTCGGCGAGCTTCCGACGGGAGAGATTCGAGTGGCTAGAGGAGGAGTCGGTACTTGTATGTGGCCCGGAGGCGTTGCTGGGGCTGTGCGGTCCGCTTCCTGGCCAATCCATGGCAAGGCGCAGCCGACGCCGGCCGGAAATGCCAAATCCGATGGCGGCGGGAGCAGCCGCAGCTCCACCAGTTCTTCGCCGGCGATGGGATGAGAAGATACAAATCGAAGTGGTAGAGGACAGCGGCGGAGCCCACGGAGCATCCTCGGCGGCGGGCGGGTGCCAGTGGGGGGGGAGGGAGGGGCGGCGTTGGTGTAGATGTGGCGCGGGAGGGAAGGGGGGAGGCAGTTAAGGAGAGGCGCAGCTTTTACTCAGTCACTGCGTGATGGAGTAAATATAGGGAAAAAGTTAGGGCAGGAGTAAAAATTATACTCCCTTACGGTGGATTGGGGGCCGGGTAGGTGCCGGTTAGAGAAGTAAAATCGTATTTTTACTCCTCTAACCGGTTATAAGGGATCGGTTAGAAATATCCTTATCCTCCTTTCGATAACAAAAAGGTTGTCTGAAAGGGTATGTGGCCCCTAAGTGTGGTTTTGGTAATTAATGACAATCTCTATAGACTAATATTTTCACTGAGATATATTTGAAGGTATTGTCCATAGATGATGCATCAAGGATATTAGATGGAATCAAGGATGAAGTCCATATATATGAAGATATATTTGCTCTAAGCCTTGGTATTAATTGACAATTCCTATGGAGCATCAAGTGCATTGAATCTTATATGAAGATATGTTCCGTAGTGATGCTTGAAGTGCATTGGGTTGGTTTGTGAAGAATGCCATCAAAACATCCGAAGAAGTCCTCATGGTATCCCTCTCTGGATACCCCGTGCGCACATGCCTCCTGGCCCCCGTGTGGACGGGGTCGAGTGCCAACTCTCTGGATATCCCGTGCACACGGGGTCCCTGACCCTCGTGCACACGGGGCCTAGGTTTTGGCACTTGAGGTCCCATATCCAGTGAGGTTTCAAGTTGGTCTTTGGGGATTTCTGTTGAAGCCATCAAGATTGATTTTAATGTCTAACCAAATATATTCAAGGTGGAGTTCGTTAGAGGATCTCAAAGATTGACATATGTGGGCTTATAAGAATCAAGAGCTTGAGAGAAAAATCAAAGAGAATAATTCGAGCTATGGCTTCAAGACAAGATCATGGTAAGCTCATGTGTTGGGTCTCGGTTGATCAAGTCTTGAAGCAAGCAACTAGAGTGAAGAATTCATTGTGCCTCTCAAGAGATTATGCTAGAGTTTTTAGAAGAGCAAATGATGACCAATATGATATTCCTAGTGAAACGTGATATGGTCATGAAAGAGTCTTTGATGATCTCTTCTTGAAGCAATGAAGGGAAATGAGAGTTCATTATGGCTTCCAAGAAACCAATATAGAGCATGAAGTAAAGATCTTGGTTGACCAAGATGAAGCTCGAAGATTATGTAGATGGTCAACTCACAAAGTGCAATCCTTGTACCACGTGGGATCACGTGATCTAGTGGTATGGTAAGTAATTGTGAATTATGCTTTGATACCTAATCCATACTATGTGCTTGTTATGTCTATGTGGGTTAGGTGTTTCTCATGGGCTTGCATCAAAAGGAAAGATTTCAAGTAGCCTATGTATGGATGACATCAAGTGGTGATGGTCATCGGGTTTGAGAAGTCCAAGTGCAAGATGAGAAGCCGGAGGTTATATGCTTTGAAGCTTGCGCTCCACATCATGATAATGTGCATGTGAAGATGGGCTTAAGTTAAGGCTTCCCTCATTACAATATGAGGAAGAATTTCGAGTATATTCACCAAGTTATTGTGGACAAGAAAAGGATTCCAACTTGAGGCAAGCATTAAAGTCAACATCAAGCTCAAGTGTGTAGGGGAACGAAGCATGAAAATCAAAAAAATTCCTACGAACACCCAAGATCTATCTAGGAGAAGCATAACAATGATAGGGGAGAGTGTGCCTATGTACCCTCGTAGATCGAAAGCGAAAGCGTATATAATGCGGTTGATGTAGTCGTACTCTTCGCAATCTGATCATGATCCAACCGATCTAGTGCCGAACAGAAGGCACCTCCGAGTTTAGCACACGTGCGGATCGATGACGTCTCCTCCTCCTTGATCCAGAAAGAGAAGACGGAGAAGTAGATGGGATCACAACCAACACGATGGCGTGGTGGTGATGATGGTGTTGGAGCAACGGCAGCGCTTCGCTAAGCGAAAAACCGTGGACGAGAACTATGCCGGGAGGGAGAGACGGGGCAGCAGTCAAGGCCAATGTGTTGGGGTGCCTTGTTGTGCCCCCTCCTTTATATTTATATGCATGGGAAGGCTGGGAGTCCAGCCCTACTCCTAATAGGAGTTGGCGCCAAGGGGAAAGAGGACTAGGACTCCAAGTCCAATCCTATTCCTACTAGGACTCCCCTTTTTTCCCTTCCCTAGCCACGTGGGCTTTTGAGGACTTGGTGCGCCTGGGCCAATAAGGCCAGGGCGCCTCCCCTCAGCCAATGCCAGCCCTTGGGACATGGTGGACCCACTTGTGGACTTCCGTACCCCTCCCGAATCTTCCGGAACCTTCTGAAAGCTTCCCGGTACAATACCGAAAAAACTGCACCTTTTTTCTGAACCCAAAATATGATTTCTCATATATAAATATTTACCTCTCGACCATTCTGAGACTCCTCGTGACGTCCAGGATATCATCTGGGATTACGAACAATATTCGGTTACCAATCATCAAATATCCCAATACTACTCTAGCATCAACGAACGTTAAGCATGCGACCGTGTGGGTTCGGGAATCATGTAGTCTCATGACTGAGACCTCTCTCCGGTCAGTAACCAATAGTGGGACCTGGATGCCCATATTGGTTCCTACATATTCCACGAAGATCTTTTATCGGTTGAACCATGATGTTAAGGATTTGGTTAATCGCGTGTGCAATTCCTTTGTCCGGCGATATGTTACTTGCCCGAGATTCGATCGTCGGTATCTCCATACCTAGTTCAATATCGCTACCAGCAAGTCTCTTTACTCGTTCCGTAATACAAGATCTCTTGACTAACTCATTAGGCACATTTTTTGCAAGCTCTTTACGATGTTGTATTACCGAGAGGGCCCAGAGATATCTCTCTGTCACACGGAGTGACAAATCCCAGTCTTGATTCATGCCAACCCAACAGACACCTTCGGAGATACGTGTAGAGCATCTTTATGATCACCCAGTTATGAAGTGACGTTTGATAGCACACAAGGTATTCCTCCGGTATCCAGGAGTTGCATGATCTCATGGTCTTAGGAACAGGTACTTGACATGAAGAAAGCTATAGCAATAAACTCAAGTGATACGATCAAATGCTAAGCTTACGATTGGGTCTTGTCCATCACATCATTCTCCTAATGATGTGATCCCGTTATCAAATGATAACTCATGTCTATGGTTAGGAAACCTTAACTATCTTTGATCAACGAGCTAGTCTAGTAGAGGCTTACTAGGGACACGGTACTTGTTTATATATCCACACATGTATTTAAGTTTCCGGTCAATACAATTCTAGCATGAATAACCAATTTATTATTGCCTCTAGGGCATATTTCCAATAGTCTCCCACTTGCACTAGAGTCAATAATCTCGTTTACATAGTTATGAATCTAACACCCATGGAGTCTTGATGCTGATCATGTTTTGCCCGTGGAAGAGGTTTAGTCAACGGGCCTGCCACATTTAGATCCATATGTATTTTGCAAAGTTCTATGTCTCTATCCTTAAAATAATTATGAATGGAGTTGAAGCAGTGCCTGATGTACTTGGTTCTCTTGTGAAAACTGGGCTCCTTGGCAATGGTAATGGCTCCATTATTGTCACAAAAAATAGTTATTGGATCCTATGCACTAGGTATTACACCCAGATCGGATATGAACTCCTTCATCCAGACTCCTTCTCGTGCTGATTCTGAAGCAGCTATATACTCCGCTTCACATGTAGATCCTGCCACGACTCTCTGTTTGGAACTGCACCAACTGACTGCTCCACCATTTAATATAAATATGTATCCAGTTTGAGATTTAGAGTCATCCGGATCTGTATCGAAGCTAGCATCGATGTAACCCTTTACGACGAGCTCTTCGTCACCTCCATAAATGAGAAACATGTCCTTAGTCTTTTCAGGTACTTCAGGATATTCTTAACCGCTGTCCAGTGATCTACTCCTGGATCACTTTGGTACCTCCCTGCCAGACTTATGGCAACGCACACATCAGGTCTGGTACACAACATGACATACATTACAAAGCCTATGGCTGAGGCATAGGGGATGACTTTCATCCTTTCTCTTTCTTCTGCCGTGGTCGGGCTTTGAGTCTTCCTCAACTTCACACCTTGCAACACAGGTAAGAACCATTTCTTTGACTGGTCCATTTTGAACTTCTTCACAACTTTGTCAAGGTATGTGCTTTGTGGAAGTCCTATTAGGCGTCTTGATCTATCTCTATAGATTTTGATGATCAATATGTAAGTAGCTTCACCGAGGTCTTTCATTGAAAAACTCTTGTTCAAATATCCTTTTATGCTTTCCAGGAATTCTATATCATTTCCAATCAACAATATGTCATCCACATATAATATTAGATATGCCACTACTGTAGGTTGGTCCAAACACGACAGTCCAATCAGAGATCCTTCGACGAAACTGTGTGCGATGCATTAATCACAAACAATGATGTAATAAAACCGTCAAAAAAGATACAAAACATTTGCGATGGTGGAGACATCAAACATGATTCAGATTAGAGTTGCGTGTGTGATGCGTGGCATACGGTTAATCCAGCAGAACTGTTTGCGATGAGGCAGAACAGCAGAAATGGGCAGCCGGATGAGGGTGTGTGCGATATACGGCATACAGTTCATTAGGATGAACTGTGTGTGATTAGGCAACACAATAGAAACGGTTAGCCATATCAAGGTGTGTGCGATGCAGGGCATACAGTTCACTCGGATGAACTGTTTGCGATCAGCCAAGACAACAGAAATAGTTCAACTGAACAAGATGTGTGTGATACGCGGCAAACAGGTCCGTAATCAGAAATGCGTGCAAAGACCAATTATAACACAGACGATTGCTGCTAATGAGCCGTGTGATTTGCTCTGTCTACAGAAGAATAACATATATATATATATAACTGAAATAAACATCCAATTACATAAGTGACTATACAGATCATTCACACACACTCAATAAACAATTGCATGCATTCTAAACTAGGAGAAACGATCGTCTAGTCATCTACTTCTTATGACGCTCCCGCCACTGCTCTGTGGCTTGATCCCTCGTCTGGGGCAGGACGAAGACACTTCCTCATGTCAACGATCCGCCTGTACATCTCGTAGCTTGTGTACGCATACTTGACGTGTTCTTCATCCAGTCTCTGAAGCCAGGCACTGTGCCAGGCGTTCCTGTCCTTCTTGCTCTCATCCTTCATCTTCATGTAGTAGGGGTCGATGATGGCCGAGGCGAGGTCAACCAGGGAGTTCTGTTTGTTGTTGTCGCTGCCCCAGACCTTGTAGTAGTCACGGATGTTGACAAGATTCTGCCAGGTCAAGCCCGAAACCTTGAGCGCTTTTATATTGTTGGTGGTGTCCACTGATACGTCTCCAACGTATCTATAATTTTCGATTGTTCCATGCTATTATATTATCTGTTTTGGATGTTTTATATGCATTAATATACTATTTTATATTATTTTTGGGACTAACTTATTAACCTAGAGCCCAGTGCCAGTTTCTGTTTTTTTTCCTTATTTTTGAGTTTTACAGAAAAGGAATATCAAATAGAGTCCAAACGGAATAAAACTTTCGCGATGATTTTTCTTAGACCAGAAGACACCCAGCAGACTTGGAGAGGGGGCCAGAAGAGTCCCGAGGGCTCCACAAGCCCTAAGGGCGCGCCCTAGGGGGGACGCCCCCTGGCTTGTGGGCCCCACGGGACTCCTCCAACCCTAATTCTTTCGCTATAAATTCCCAAATATTCCCAAATGACCAGAAGCGTCCACCAAAATACTTTTCCGTCGCCGTAACCTTCTGTACCCGTGAGATCCCATCTTGGGGCCTTTTCCGGCACCGTGCCGAAGGGGGATTCAATCACGAAGGACTTCTACATCAACTCTATTGCCCTTCTGATGAAGCGTGAGTAGTTTACCACAGACCAACGGGTCCATAGCTAGTAGCTAGATGGCTTCTTCTCTCTCTTTGATCTTCAATACAATGTTCTCCTCGATGTTCTTGGAGATCTATCCGATGCAATATTATTTCGTTGTGTTTGTCGAGATCCGATGAATTTGTAGGGTAACGCAGCAGAAAACAAAAATTTTCCGACCTACGCACCAGCCCAGGACCACTATGGAGAGTGCATACAAGGTTTGATCATTTTCGTTACCGACTCGAAGCGCAGCGGAAGTAGAGTCGATGACGATCGGCGGTGCAGATCCCCGCAGCTAGGATTTACAACCTCCCAACCGCGAGGATGTACTCCCTCATCTGCCCCTCGGACAGCCCTCCGGGAGGCGGTCGGACAGTCCCCCGGACGGTGTCGCAGACAGCCCTTCGGGAGGACCTTCGAAACTCGGACGGTCACTCGGACAGCCCTTCGGGAGGACTCACAGAACTCGGACCGTCACTTGGACAGCCCTTCGGGAGGCACTCTCAAACAGCCCCTCGGGCACAAAGATCAAAACTACGACCTCTCTACAGAGTTGCACACATACGGTGTCACCTATCCGGCAGGGCTTCGCCGTCCAGAACTAGTTCCTGCCGGAACCCAGACAGCCTTTCGGCTCTACGAAACTCTTTTCGTGGGAGGGAGAGAGAAGCCAGATAACATCTTGGCATGTGTATGAGAGCAAGGGATGAGGTTTGTGGGCAGCCCACTCTCCTCTATTTATAGGAAAGCCAAGGGGTAAAGATGTCATACAAAAAACCCCAAAGTACCCCCACTTTATGCCTTTTCATAAAAGAATAAAGATAAAAGGGGTGCCATGTGGAGCTCCAAGGAGCTCCACCATGCTTGGCCGGCCACCCCTTGGGCCCCCCCCCCCCAAGGGGGCTTCCTTAGTGCCTAAGGCATTCTAGAAGCCTTTTGGGAAATTCCCAAAAGGTGCTTTCCATAAAATTCCCAAAAAGCACTTTCACTATTCACGACGACATTTTTCAGCGTCCGTTCGAACTGAAAATATTTATGTGGGCTTAGAACATTTCCAGTACCCACTAAAATAATTTTCAATGCGTTCTGGAACAATTCCAGTTTAGTGATTTCATCTGCGAAAAGCATCTGAAGCGGTTCCGGCAGCCCCGGAACATTTCCGGTTTTTCTTCCAGAAAATTCCCAGAAGTTTCCAGAATGATTCTGGTATCCTCCAAGAATTATCAGGCATGTGCCGAAACCATTTTGACTTAATGGTATCCCCTGAAACAACTTTTCAGTTTCACCGGAACTCATCCGGTGACCTCTCTCTGCGGAACTTTTCCGCTGTCCGAAACTTTTCGGTGTCCGAAACTTTTTCGGTGATTTTCTCTCAGACTCCCTGTCTAGTATTCAGCAGATAGATGACCCTTAAGCGTGTGACCCTATAGGTTCGGTGAAGTAGAGACATGACCTGGAACCCCTTCCGATCAATGATCAACATCGGAGCCGTGGACACCCATATTGACCCCTATACCCACACGAATGAATATTCGAGTGAACCTCCAGTTGCCGTGTGCTATTCCTGTTGCTTCGCGATATGTTACAAATACCCGAGGTGAGACATGTTGGCATTCCCGTGGATCAACAACTTGTCCACTATGCTAGTTACCTCGTTACCGGTATTGTTCTCTTTTCTCGTTACCGTGTTCCGGCATCCCCGTGATCAAATCACAAAGTGTCTGGCCAGACGATGATGGATACCGTAACACCGAGAGGGCCCAGAGATATCTCTCCATCGTCGGAGGAGCAAATCCCAATCTTGAGCTATCAAGTTACTTGACATACTTTCCCATGAACCCGTAAGCCGCCGTAATAGCCATCCATTTACGGATGACGTTTAACAAACCCCAAAGTTCATGAATCAAGCATGAAGAAACTCGATACTCTCATGGTCTGAGGAATTATGCAAACATTAACCATCTCTGTGTTATTAACCATAAACTTGTGACGAATGTATCTCATAGCATAACATCAATCGGGTCGATTCAACACAAATGTTCTGCTAACATTGTGCCCTCAAAATTGCTGGCACAGTCATGCCCATGATCAGGAAAACAGGATCATCATGCAATACTTGAGCCAGTCATAGAGGCTTGACTAGGAATACATTTTATCGTTTATTATTCCACACGTGCATATGAGTCTTCCTCCGAGCCTCGTTTTATTTGCAGACTCGAGAACCATAGCAGTTATAGCATGGAACATAAACCTAATTATGAACAGGGAGATAATCAATAACATTTATTATTGCCTCTAGGGCATATCTCCTACAGACTCCCACTTGCACTAGAGTCAATAATCTAGTTAATGCTAATGCACTTCACACCTGTGGCACACCGGTGTAAATATGCTTCACTTGTGGTATAGCCTGATGTCCAACGGATCTGACGACTTCAGCTCCGTGTGTATCTTTGCATATCCTCGCGTTTTCACGCTTTCACAAAATTCATATTTTGTGTGGACTTGGCTTTGTATGTATGCGAATCACAGGTCGAACCTGGGTTCCTCAGACTGAGTTATGCAGCAACTACTTGCAGTAGTGTCCCATTGACAAAAGCCATCTTGGAACCATACTAAGTTCATGAATGAACTATATGATTCAACATCTTCTTTGTCACTTTAAAGGCGGCAACATACTTCGCCTCTGTTATAGAATTCGCCATAGTAACTTGTTTGGAACATTTTCCAACTAACTGTGCCACCACAATGTGTGTTACACAAAACCCTTAATTTAAATTGAAAATCGCTTGGAGCATGGATGAAGACTGTATCGATGTAACCTTTTACAACGAACTCTTCATGATCTCCGCTTGCGAGAAAACATGTCATCGGTGCTACTATAGTACTCAATGACCCTTTTTCACTGTTGTCCCATGATCAGTACTTTTGATCACCTTGGTATCCATACTCGTAACAACTTTGGAGTATTGGACATATCTGGTTGTTTTACATACCATGGAATACATGATTAATCCAAACACGAAGGTGTGTGGAATCTCCATCATGTATTTTGCTCATCAGTGTTTTTGGGACACCGAGTCTTGCGAAAACTCTTTCCATGTGACTTCGGCAAGAATCACTCCTTGGCGTTTTAAATGCTAAAAAGTTTTAGCATCTTGTCAATATGTTTTTTTATTGCTTAGCCCCATTAGGTAAATCTATCTCCATAGATCATCATGCCTAATATAAAGGCTATTTAGCCCAAGCACTTCATCGAAAAACTATTTTCAAATGAAGTCCTAATTTGTGTCAAGAAATTTATTTCCAATTAACAATGTGTCAAGCACATAACGTTTTTTAGAAATTTTATTATGCTCCCACTTACTTTCTTGAATCATAAGCATCTTCGTTACCCATTGATGAAGTCAAACCCCTTTGACTATTTCATCAAAACACGAAGATTCCAACTCCATTTTGCTCTCTTCTGTCCATTGCTGGAACTCTGAAGTTTGCATACTTACTAGCATCCTCTGGACTGACAAAATACCTTGGACTATAACACATGCAAGTCCTTGGTTTTATTTCCATCAGATGGAAATCCTTTCGTCATCCTTGTTTCATATCTCATGATTGAAATATGTATTAATTGCTAGTTCAACCCGAACCGACTTTAAGCATCGCTACGGTGAAGCAACCTCATCGTAGTCAACTCCTTGAACTTGTATATTGCAACAAGTCGAGCTTTATGGATAAAACATTTTTATTCGTATCAGTTATAGTTCCACAAATATTCGTCAGACTCTAAGTCTTCCGAAAGGTGTATCAAGGTTTTAATCTTGAATCACTTATATGGAAACTATCTCGGATTGTATTGGCATTTAGCCAATTCCGGAGTCAGGGCCCATCAATGCTTCCTTGTGTGTCGTAGGTATACTGTTGTCTAACAACAATATCTCGTTTGCGCACCTGAGAGGTTTGCACGAGCCTTGCCTACGTGGTCCAGCTGCAAGTTCGACCGAAGTCCATACATTTTATTGTAGAGACTTCCGTATCAGTCGCAGTAGGAAACTCTGGAATTACTTCCAAGGTCTCTTTCCTTTGATCTGATGACGAAGATACTGTTTATCTCGTCGAGTTGCACTATTCTCCCACTCACCTTTTTGAAAGAACCATTTTCTTCAAAAAGCATACCGTTCTTAGTGGCAAACCTATTTGCCTCGGCATAGTGAGGGAGGAATACCCAACATTTTGGGATAACCTACAAAGTAGCACTTGTCTGATTTGGAATAGGTTTGTAACCTTTTACACAAGCCCCATATTCCAAATGTTAAGAAAAGATATAACATGGTTGGGCGTACCATACCATGGTGTCATTTCAACAGACCTAATGGAGATCTTTTCAGTGTAAAAGCCGCAGTCTCTAAAGCATCACTTTAAAAGGGATAATGGCAAATTTAATTATGTCATGTTTGATCTTACCATGTCATAAATGGTTCGATTACATCTTCACGGACTTTCCTCTTGCAGTGGTGTTCCGGGAGGTGCAAGTTATGAAACCCCTTTCACAACTCATCAGACATTCGCTAAACTTGTAACTCAAATATTTCTTTCTGCAATCGAATTGTAGAAACATAATTTTCTTGTTACAATAACTTCTACTTCATATTTGAAAACCTTTCGAATATTTTCAAAAGATCCAGACTTACGTCTCATCAAGTAAATATCCACATATCTACTTTAGTCATTTCTGAAGATAGATAAATCCACTACTTGCAATAACCTTTATCGGACTACACACATCAAATGTATGATCACCAATAAGTTTGTTGTCCGTTCCTTATGGCCTGTGAACGGTATTTCAGTCACTTCTCTTTTCGGAGGAAAGTTGCAAGTGTCAGATGATTCAAAATCAAACGACTTCAAAATCCATCATAATGGAATTTATCCATGCCGGTTTCTCCAATGTGACCAAATGCAGTGCCACACTTGTGTGGTATTCTTTTAGTCTTGCGACATTTAGCGTCAGTGTTATGGATGTATCATATTACCATCAATATTCATAACATACATCCCATCTAGGATGGAAGCTTGGCCCTTCATGTTATTCATAATACTGAACAACAGTTGTTGTTTTTATGAACAACTCTTTTGCAACAAACATTGTGCAATGGGCTAGAGTGTATGGAACTCTAAAATGAATTATGAAAGTAAACCCAGAGGTAATGTATTATTATCAATATTCATAACATACATCTCATTCATAATGAAAGTATGGCCCTTATGTTATTCATAACATCGAACATCAAAAGTTCTCTTATAAACAACCTTCTTGCAAGATACCTTATGCAATGGGCTAGAGTTTGTGAAACTCCAAACGAATTATAAAAATAAATACAGACAGTAATACACCGATGGAAGGTATAGTAACATTTACTATGTTCCCCGTGTATACCTAAAACTCATTTCTGGCTAGTCTTTCAGGCCATAGTAGTTCTTACATCGAGTTGCAACAGAAAGCAATCGAGCGGGTATCTTTGTGATTAACTCACAATACCCAAGAATCAGTGATTAACAATTTAATCATAATTCCCAAGGACTATATCTTTGACCAGCCTTCTATACATCAAAAACTTGTATGACATTCATACATGAGCTGGATATTCCAGTCTCCTTTCTTTCTGCCTTTATACTTCTAACAGTTTAACTTTCAGTATTTCTCCTACTCTCAGAAAAAGAACCGAACTTAAGAGTGGCGTTAGCCCCGGACTTCCTAGGCGTGAAAGTCTTACTAACACCCTTTGGACACTTCCTTTCTCTTTAAGTTGTTGTTTTATTCACCTTTCATCATATGATAGGCGTTCTTCTGGATCCCTCTCTTATCAGTCTAATGCATAGTAGACTTCTTTACTAATAGTTTGCAAACAAACATTGCTTTGGATATCTCATATCTTTTAGCCTTTGTCTGTCTCTGAAAATGATTTTCAGATTCCATGAATATCACATAACTATCCAAACTTTCGAAGTTCGGGTCTCATGGAAGCAAACATATTGCACTTGACTGAAACGGGGTTCCAGCTTTTGGATCGAAGGACGAGAGTCATATGATCCATAGCATAAGCGAGAGAATACTGAAAGTATGCGATAGGACAAAGTCCTTCTCGGCACTCTTGAGGACAATCCTCACATTACGTTACCAACCATAAAGTTTTAACCAGATATTTAACAGCTATTCAAAATTAACAGGGAAGGTGGAAACGCGAGCCATAAATCTACAACTATTATGCAAATCACACTTAGACAGTGTTCATAATTAATTGCACTGAGAATTAAATAAGTCAATTCAAAAGTGCGCTCCCACTCAAATCAATATCTCTCATAATTGATTGTGAGTGATTCAAGATCCGAGTTTTGATTGTTTGCCACGATGGTAGCATCACAGATGACAAAAATCTCAACCGGTAGGCCAACTTGCCAATCACATCTCTATGTGACTCTTGTTCATCTTTCGATGCATGTGTTCCGAGCTCATGACTTTCATGCCTGAACGTCAAGACAACCAAGTGATCTTGCTGCGAGGTCTCAACTCACCCGCCTCACACTTCTCTAATCGTTCGTACCCATGGTAGCATGTGATACCCCGAAAAGTTAGGTGCCGTGACGGTGCTACACTTGGGAGAACACTAACTACTTGATATTTTTGTGAGAGATCACCCTAATAAAAGCGACTACCGCGCAATCAAGAAGGGTGCATCAAAAGGGATAAACATCTCAGGCAATTCATAATTAGCATGATATGGTATAGCCCTTTCTGACGGAGAAGTCTTGTATTTCTTCGTCTTCGGCATTCGCGTCGGTGTTCACCTTCACGAAGATTGCCACCACCTTGTCGATGCACCAGATAATATTGCTATCTTTATAGCTAATAAAATAATGCATTACAACAAGGTTGACACGCAGGTCATTTTAAGTGCAATCATATGGCTCCAGCCATCATGCCGAATCATGACACGCAGGTCATGTTAATAAATTTACATTATATAGTCATCTCATACATAATCAAATTATTATGAGCACTGCTATACCACATCACATGCACATGCAAACCCTCCTGCAAAACCAAGTTAGACGTCTCTAATCGGTTCATGCAAAAACTTGTTTTACGTGGCTTCTAAGGTTTCGAAACAAACCGAAGCTACCAACGTCCATCATCAAGTATGATAATCTAGGTCGCTAGATTAACAATGCGGGGTGTATGAAGCACGAGATAATAAAATCTCGAACCCCATACTAAACTTCGTCATACGCATGACCCCCGTGCAGATCATATCTGCATTGCCCTTTCGTCTGCGAAATTTCATCTTTCTTTTTAACTACGGTGGAATTCAATGAACTGTTAGCACTTCGTTGATCAATCAGGATCGCGGATTGCCAGAACCTTGAAACTCCACCATACTGTTATCAAGATCAGAAATATGCAAATTCCAGGGAAGCAACAAGAACATCAGGTAACAGATTTCATCTGCTACCCGCACAAATAATTTTCAGTAATAGAACTCATCTACTACCTAATTATATTGTGCAACACCCATACATCTCTATGTATTCTAGATCGCAACCTGCATCTACGCATAGCACGGCTCATGATGCCACTGTAGGGTAACGCAGCAGAAAACAAAAATTTTCCGACCTACGCACCAGCCCAGGACCACTATGGAGAGTGCATACAAGGTTTGATCATTTTCGTTACCGACTCGAAGCGCAGCGGAAGTAGAGTCGATGACGATCGGCGGTGCAGATCCCCGCAGCTAGGATTTACAACCTCCCAACCGCGAGGATGTACTCCCTCATCTGCCCCTCGGACAGCCCTCCGGGAGGCGGTCGGACAGTCCCCCGGACGGTGTCGCAGACAGCCCTTCGGGAGGACCTTCGAAACTCGGACGGTCACTCGGACAGCCCTTCGGGAGGACTCACAGAACTCGGACCGTCACTTGGACAGCCCTTCGGGAGGCACTCTCAAACAGCCCCTCGGGCACAAAGATCGAAACTACGACCTCTCTACAGAGTTGCACACATACGGTGTCACCTATCCGGCAGGGCTTCGCCGTCCAGAACTAGTTCCTGCCGGAACCCAGACAGCCTTTCGGCTCTACGAAACTCTTTTCGTGGGAGGGAGAGAGAAGCCAGATAACATCTTGGCATGTGTATGAGAGCAAGGGATGAGGTTTGTGGGCAGCCCACTCTCCTCTATTTATAGGAAAGCCAAGGGGTAAAGATGTCATACAAAAAACCCCAAAGTACCCCACTTTATGCCTTTTCATAAAAGAATAAAGATAAAAGGGGTGCCATGTGGAGCTCCAAGGAGCTCCACCATGCTTGGCCGGCCACCCCTTGGGCCCCCCCCCCAAGGGGGCTTCCTTAGTGCCTAAGGCATTCTAGAAGCCTTTTGGGAAATTCCCAAAAGGTGCTTTCCATAAAATTCCCAAAAAGCACTTTCACTATTCACGACGACATTTTTCAGCGTCCGTTCGAACTGAAAATATTTATGTGGGCTTAGAACATTTCCAGTACCCACTAAAATAATTTTCAATGCGTTCTGGAACAATTCCAGTTTAGTGATTTCATCTGCGAAAAGCATCTGAAGCGGTTCCGGCAGCCCCGGAACATTTCCGGTTTTTCTTCCAGAAAATTCCCAGAAGTTTCCAGAATGATTCTGGTATCCTCCAAGAATTATCAGGCATGTGCCGAAACCATTTTGACTTAATGGTATCCCCTGAAACAACTTTTCAGTTTCACCGGAACTCATCCGGTGACCTCTCTCTGCGGAACTTTTCCGCTGTCCGAAACTTTTCGGTGTCCGAAACTTTTTCGGTGATTTTCTCTCAGACTCCCTGTCTAGTATTCAGCAGATAGATGACCCTTAAGCGTGTGACCCTATAGGTTCGGTGAAGTAGAGACATGACCTGGAACCCCTTCCGATCAATGATCAACATCGGAGCCGTGGACACCCATATTGACCCCTATACCCACACGAATGAATATTCGAGTGAACCTCCAGTTGCCGTGTGCTATTCCTGTTGCTTCGCGATATGTTACAAATACCCGAGGTGAGACATGTTGGCATTCCCGTGGATCAACAACTTGTCCACTATGCTAGTTACCTCGTTACCGGTATTGTTCTCTTTTCTCGTTACCGTGTTCCGGCATCCCCGTGATCAAATCACAAAGTGTCTGGCCAGACGATGATGGATACCGTAACACCGAGAGGGCCCAGAGATATCTCTCCATCGTCGGAGGAGCAAATCCCAATCTTGAGCTATCAAGTTACTTGACATACTTTCCCATGAACCCGTAAGCCGCCGTAATAGCCATCCATTTACGGATGACGTTTAACAAACCCCAAAGTTCATGAATCAAGCATGAAGAAACTCGATACTCTCATGGTCTGAGGAATTATGCAAACATTAACCATCTCTGTGTTATTAACCATAAACTTGTGACGAATGTATCTCATAGCATAACATCAATCGGGTCGATTCAACACAAATGTTCTGCTAACATTGTGCCCTCAAAATTGCTGGCACAGTCATGCCCATGATCAGGAAAACAGGATCATCATGCAATACTTGAGCCAGTCATAGAGGCTTGACTAGGAATACATTTTATCGTTTATTATTCCACACGTGCATATGAGTCTTCCTCCGAGCCTCGTTTTATTTGCAGACTCGAGAACCATAGCAGTTATAGCATGGAACATAAACCTAATTATGAACAGGGAGATAATCAATAACATTTATTATTGCCTCTAGGGCATATCTCCTACAGAATTGTGGATTTATGATCAGATAATCTATGAATATTATTTGAATCTTCTCTGAATTCTTATATGCATGATTTGATATCTTTGTATTTCTCTTCGAATTATTGGTTTGGTTTAGCCAACTAGATTGGTTTTTCTTGCAATGGGAGAGGTGCTTAGTTTTGGGTTCAATCTTGCGGTGTCCTCACCCAGTGACAAAGTAGGGGTAGTGAGGCACGTATTGTATTGTTGCCATCAAGGGTAAAAAGATGGGGTTTTCATCATATTGCTTGAGTTTATCCCTCTACATCATGTCATCTTACTTAAGGCGTTACTCCGTTCTTATGAACTTAATACTCTAGATGCATGCTGGATAGCGCTCGACGTGTCGAGTAATAGTAGTAGATGCAGGCAGGAGTCGGTCTACTTGACACGGATGTGATGCCTATATTCATAATCATTGCCTTGGATATCGTCATAACTTTGCACTTTTCTATCAATTGCTCGACAGTAATTTGTTCACCCACCGTATGTTTTCTTTCAAGAGAGAAACCTCTAGTGAAACCTATGGCCCCCGGGTCTATTTTCCATCATATATTTTTAGATCTATAAACCAAAAACCCAAAAATACCTTGTTGCAATTTATTTACTTTTACTTTGTTTTACATTTTAGTAATCTTTTATATCTATCTCTATCAGATCTCATCCTTGCAAGTGACCGTGAAGGGATTGACAACCCCTTTATTGCGTTGGGTGCAAGCGTTTGATTGCTTGTGCAGGTGCATAGATCAGAGACTTGTGTGTACCTCCTACTGGATTGATACCTTGGTTCTCAAACTGAGGGAAATACTTATCTCTACTTTGCTGCATCACCTTTTCCTCTTCAAGGGAAAAACCAACGCAAGCTCAAGAAGTAGCAGGAAGAATTTCTGGCGCCGTTGCCGGGGAGGTTCTACATCAAGCCTACCAAGTACCCACCATAAAATCTCATCTCTTGCATTATATTATTTGCCATTTGCCTCTCGTTTTCCTCTCCCCCACTTCTAAAACGATTTCAGAAAAACACAAAAAGATTTGCCTTTTTATTCGCCCTTCTTTCGTTCGTCTTTTCGTTTGCTTTTTGGTTGCTTGTGTGCTAGATTGCTTGCTTTGTCACGATGTCTCAAGAAAATACCAAGTTGTGTGACTTTTCTAATACTACTAATAATGATTTTATTAGTACTCCGATTGCTCCCGCCACTAGTGCGGAATCTTATGAAATTAATGCCGCTTTGCTGAATCTTATTATGAAAGATCAATTTTCTGGCCTTCCTAGTGAAGATGCTGCATCCCATCTAAATTCTTTCGTTGAGTCGTGTGATATGCAAAAGAAAAAATATGTGAATAATGATATTGTTAAATTGAAGCTATTTCCGTTCTCTCTACGAGATCGTGCTAAAACTTGGTTTTCATCTTTGCCTAAAAATAGTATTGATTCATGGAATAAGTGCAAAGATGCTTTTATTTCCAAGTATTTTCCTCCCGCTAAGATCATCTCCCTTATGAACGATATAATGAATTTTAAGCAACTTGATCATGAACATGTTGCACAATCTTGGGAGAGGATGAAATTGATGATAAGAAATTGCCCTACTCATGGTTTAAGTTTATGGATGATCATACAAAAAATTTATGCCGGATTGAATTTTGTATCTAGAAATATTTTAGATTCCGCCGCGGGAGGTACTTTTATGGAAATTACATTAGGAGAATCTACTAAACTCCTAGATGATATTATGGCTAATTACTCTCAATGGCATACCGAAAGATCTTCCACTAGTAAAAAAGTGCATGCGATTGAAGAAATTAATACTTTGAGTGGAAAGATGGATGAACTTATGAAATTGTTTGCTAGTAAGAGTGCTCCTATTGATCCTAATGATATGCCTTTGTCTACTTTGATTGAGAACAATAATGAATCTATGGATGTGAACTTTGTTGGTAGGAACAATTTTGGTAATAACGCTTATAGAGGTAATTTCAGCCCTAGGCCGTTTCCTAGTAATTCTTCTAATATTTATGGTAATTCCTACAATAATTCTTATGGAAGTTATAATAAGATGCCCTCTGATATTAAGAGGGCGTTCGAGGTGAGCATCGCTGAAGGTGCAGTAGCGGAAGGCACCGTATTGTAGTTGTCCAGCTCATCGGTAGGCTCCTCCTCCTCTGCCACTTACTGAGCGCGCTCGGCAGAGGAGAGGCTGCCGGAAGTAGTACAAAGCCCCTCCGTAATAGTAGTATTTAGTGGCTATTTTGTTCAGTTCATCTGACTATAGATGTGGTTGAACTGTACTACGTACTTAAAATTAGCTAGTATATATAGTTGAACTAGCTATTTCAGTACGTGGTTGGCAACAATTGGGGAAAAGTTTGGTCGGTTCAGCTGTCAAATTGAACTATTTGTATAAAGAACGACTGCTTAATCTATGAATGAAATCTATGCTTACTGAATTTTAGTTGCAAAATTAGATAGTGCTAGTGATTTTTAGCTGCATATTTTGACAAATGGCAGGGTTACAAGGTTGACAAAGGGCAATGTTACTATATCAACAAATGTCAATCATTCCAGTTTGACAAATGGCAATATACCCAATATGACAAATGCAAATCTGTCAAATTGTCTGTACGTGGTTGCACACGGATCATCCGAAAAAACCGTTTGCGTTGAAGGGATGTACAAATCCTGCGTGTCAGATTTTCTCTTGGCTTAGCGGCAAAGTCTCACTTTGCATACCGTATTCAATCTGAACCGTTTGCATTGAAGAGATGCACAAATCCTGCGCGGTGAATTTTCCCTTGGCTTACTGGGGAAGACCATAGCTCTCACTTTGCATACGGGTGTTCTATCTAAAACGTTTGCGATAAAGAGCTGCACAAATCCTGCTCGGCATATTTTTCCTTAGCTTACTGGGGAAGCTGTCGGTTTGCATACGAGTGTTCTATCTAAAACGTTTGCGATCAAGAGCTGCACAAATCCTGCTTGGAACATTTTCCCTTGGCTTCCTGGGGAAGCAGTCGGTTTGCATACGGGTGTTCTATCTAAAACGTTTGCGATGAGTGTTTTATATTTAAAAACCATTGACATTTTTTAAAGAAAATTGTTTGATAAGTCTGTACATTCAGAGAGAAAAATGCAAATTCGTTCAAACCATATCTTTCATTCAGTCACACTGCAAATTTATATTCATATGATCGAGATACAATATTAAACCCAAAAAAACTAATTCCGGTGGCGGCGGAGGCGGCGTGCCGCGCCGGCGTTGTCCTTGTCATCCTCCAGGATGCCGTTGTTGAAGTCTTCAAGGCAGCACAGAATGTTCTTCACTTGAAAATCAAACATCATGTCGTCGCGCGATCGACGGGCGGGGCGCGGGAGGAAGGCAACTCGCGGTGCTGCGAGGTAGCGGTTGACGGTGTCGTCCCATGACGCTGAGGGGTGCGCGCGCACGGGCACGAGTGCGGCGAGTGCAGGCAAATGCATGGGGACTGGCGCCGCGGTGGGGGCAGGGGCGCGCACTGGCACGGGCATGGGCGCTGGCGCTGGCATGGACAAGAGATCGCGCGGGTCCGCAGAGACCTCGCTGACGCTCGTGGCTTCCAGCTCTGCGATAGCGCTCGGCGACCAGCCCGTCAATGGTACGGGGATGGTCGCTGGCGCGGGCGCGGGGATGGGAGCTGGGACGAGCGTGGGGGCAGCAACCGCCGCGGCCAGCTCGTTCAGGGCCATGTCCATGAGGCCCCATTCCTCCTTATTTTCTATCTCGTCCGGCTCGGAGTCGACTTCACCAAACTGGAAGACTAGTGACACATAATCCTTCTGTGCCATGGCGTTGGTGGAGGTCTGCGGGAGGGGAATGGGAGGCGAACAGTGAGGCCGCCCGTATTAAACAGCGGCTCGGGCGCCATTAATGGAGAGGATGCGAGCAAGGCGGGCGGCCATGGAAGTCAAAGGGCTCGCTTCCCAGTGAGCATACGCAGCGTATAGGTCACATGCTTCCCGGTGAGCCTACGCATTGGAGGACAGCTTGCACACCTCTCGGTCAGCCTGCGCAGCGGACTGCACTCGCACGCCTCCCGTTCAGTCAAGCAGCTGTCCGCACGACACTTCCTATCCATTAAAAGAGTGATGCGTGGCGTCACATGAATGGTTAATAAAACGCACGTGATTTAAATTATACAAAACATTTGAGATGTTAAAGTGGTAGCTATTTGTTTCAAAATGTCTTTGTTGGCTGTTATTTGAGTGCGCCTTCTCTCAAAATGGACACGAAAAATACCACAGCATGTCGGGTGCCATTCCATGATAGCATGCCAAGTTTCATGAATTTTAGACGAGTTTTGAATTTACTAGAATTTAAAAACAAAGTATCTCTATGTTTTGCCGGCAATCAATAGTGCCCTAATGTTTGAAATTCATTCCCATTTCTTGCATGGGACCTAAGCATGCACCCAAGGACACACATTTGATATGTCAACCCATTTTTCTGCACTGGAGTATGTGCATGTAGTTCAAATTTGAATTATGCACATAAAATGCCTAGAAAACTCAGTTAATGTATAAAAATGTCCAAACGAACCCTGAAATTGCAAATTTTAACACGACACTCCTGTGGCTCTATGTTGCCACTAGGAAAAAATTTAAAATAGGAAGAGGCAACGAATATTGTTTCATCCACCAAGGTGGCACATTCCCTACCGGAACCATGAGGCTTGTTGTCAGAAGCTCTGGTATGTGAGAAGCTTATACCCAAACCTGCCCCAAATTGGACAAATTTTTTACCACACCATGTTGATGTCGTTCCATGATAGCATGCCAAGTTTCATGAATTTCAGACGAGTTTTGAATTTACTATAATTTAAAAACCATGTATCTCAATGTTTGCGGCCGAGCGACGGTGGCAAGGTGTTTGACATTCATTCCCATTTCTTGCATGGGACCTAAGCATGCAACCAAGGACACATATTTGATTTTTCAACCAATTTATATGCACTGGAGCATGTGCCTGTAGTTCAAATTTGAATTATGCACATAAATGTATGAAAAACTCAGTTAATGTATAAAAATGTCCAAACGAATCCCAAAAATTCCAAAATTTAACACAACACTCCTGTTGTTCTATGTTGACACTAGAAAAAAAAATTAAAATCAAGAAGAGGCAACGGATATCGTTTCGTCCAGAAAGGTAAAACGTTCCCTACCGTAATCATGAGGCTTGTTGTGAGAAGCTCTGGTTTGTGAGAAGCTTACACCACAACCTGCCTCAAATGGGAGAATATTTTTACCACGGCATGTTGATGCCGTTCCATGATAGCGTGTCAAGTTTCATAAATTTCTGACGCGTTTTCGATTTACTAGAATTTAAAAACCATGTATCTCAATGTTAGCGTCCGAGCGACGGTGGCAAGGTGTTTGACATTCATTCTCATTTCTTGCATGGGATCTAAACATGCAACCAAGGACACACATTTGAATTTTGAGCCCATTTATATGCACTAGAGCATGTGCATGTAGTTCAAATTTGAATTATGCACATAAATGCATAGAAAACTCAGTTAATGTATAAAAATGTCCAAGCGAACCCTGAAAAATCTCAAAAATTGACACAACACTGCTATTAATCTATGAATGAAATCTATGCTTAGTGAATTTCAGTTGCAAAATTAGATAGTGCTAGTGATTTTTAGCTGCATATTTTGACAAATGGCAGGGTTACAAGGTTGACAAAGGGCAATGTTACTATATCAACAAATGTCAATCATTCCAGTTTGACAAATGGCAATATACCCAATACGACAGATGCAAATCTGTCAAATTGTCTGTACGTGGTTGCACACGGATCATCCGAAAAAACCGTTTGCGTTGAAGGGATGTACAAATCCTGCGTGCCAGATTTTCTCTTGGCTTAGCGGCGAAGTCTCACTTTGCATACCGTATTCAATCTGAACCGTTTGCGTTGAACAGATGCACAAATCCTGCGCGGCGAATTTTTCCCTGGCTTACTGGGGAAGACCATAGCTCTCACTTTGCATACGGGTGTTATATCTAAAACGTTTGCGATAAAGAGCTACACAAATCCTGCTCGGCACATTTTCTCTTAGCTTACTGGGGAAGCTGTCGGTTTGCATACGAGTGTTCTATCTAAAACGTTTGCGATCAAGAGCTGCACAAATCCTGCTTGGAATATTTTCCCTTGGCTTCCTGGGGAAGCAGTCGGTTTGCATACGGGTGTTCTATCTAAAACGTTTGCGATGAGTGTTTTATATTTAAAAACCATTGATGTTTTTTAAAGAAAATTGTTTGATAAGTCTGTACATTCAGAGAGAAAAATGCAAGTTCGTTCAAACCATATCTTTCATTCAGTCACACTGCAAATTTATATTCATATGATCGAGATACAGTATTAAGCCCAAAAAACTAATTCCGGCGGCGGCGGAGGCGGCGTGCCGCGCCGGCGTTGTCGTTGTCGTCCTCCGGGATGCCGTTGTTGAAGTCTTCAAGACAGCAGAGAATGTTCTTCACTTGGAAATCAAACATCATGCCGTCGCGCGATCTACGGGCGGGGCGCGGGAGGAAGGCAGCTCGCGGCGCTGTGAGGTAGCGGTTGACGGTGTCGTCCCATGCCGCTGAGGGGGGCGCGCGCACGGGCACGAGCGCGGCGGGTGCAGGAAAATGCATGGGGACTGGCGCCGCGGTGGGGGCAGGGGCGCGCACGGGCATGGGCATGGGCGCTGGCGCTGGCATAAACACGAGCTCGCACTGGTCCGCGGAGACCTCGCTGACGCCCGCGGCTTCCAGCTCTGCGATAGCGCTCGGCGACCAGCCCGTCAATTCTACGGGGATGGTCGCTGGCGCGGGCGCCGGGATGGGAGCTGGGACGGGCGCGGGGGCAGCAACCGCCGCGGCCAGCTCGTTCAGGGCCATGTCCATGGGGCCTCATTCCTCCTTATTTTCTATCTCGTCTGGCTCGGAGTCGACTTCACCAAACTGGAAGACTAGTGACACATAATCCTTCTGTGCCATGGCGTTGGTGGAGGTCTGCGGGAGGGGAATGGGAGGCGAACAGTGAGGCCGCCCGTATTAAACAGCGGCTCAGGCGCCATTAATGGAGAGGATGCGAGCAAGGCGGGCGGCCATGGAAGTCAAAGGGCTCGCTTCCCAGCGAGCCTACGCAGCGTATAGGTTGCACGCTTCCCGGTGAGCCTACGCATTGGAGGACAGCTTGCATGCCTCTCGGTCAGCCTGCGCAGCGGACTGCACTCGCACGCCTCCCGTTCAGTCAAGCAGCTGTCCGCACGACTCTTCCTAGCCATTAAAAAGAGTGACGCGTGGCGTCACATGAATGGTTAACAAAACGCACATGATTTAAATTATACAAAACATTTGAGATGTTAAAGTGATAGCTATTTGTTTCAAAATGTCTTTGTTGGCTGTTATTCGAGTGCGCCTTCTCTCAAAATGGACACGAAAAATACCACAGCATGTCGGGTGCCATTCCATGATAGCATGCCAAGTTTCATGAATTTTAGACGAGTTTTGGATTTACTAGAATTTAAAAACAAAGTATCTCAATGTTTTGCCGGCAATCAATAGTGCCTTGATGTTTAAAATTCATTCTCATTTCTTGCATGGGACCTAAGCATGTACCCAAGGACACACATTTGATATGTCAGCCCATTTTTCTGCACTGGAGTATGTGCATGTAGTTCAAATTTGAATTATGCACATAAAATGCCTAGAAAACTCAGTTAATGTATAAAAATGTCCAAACGAACCCTGAAATTGCAAATTTTAACACGACACTCCTGTGGCTCTATGTTGCCACTAGGAAAAAATTTAAAATAGGAAGAGGCAACGAATATCGTTTCATCCACCAAGGTGGCACATTCCCTACCGGAACCATGAGGCTTGTTGTCAGAAGCTCTGGTATGTGAGAAGCTTATACCCAAACCTGCCCCAAATTGGACAAATTTTTTACCACACCATGTTGATGTCGTTCCATGATAGCATGCCATGTTTCATGAATTTCAGACGAGTTTTGGATTTACTAGAATTTAAAAACCATGTATCTCAATGTTTGCGGCCGAGCGACGGTGGCAAGGTGTTTGACATTCATTCTCATTTCTTGCATGGGACCTAAGCATGCAACCAAGGACATATATTTGATTTTTCAACCAATTTATATGCACTGGAGCATGTGCCTGTAGTTCAAATTTGAATTATGCACATAAATGCATGGAAAACTCAGTTAATGTATAAAAATGTCCAAACGAATCCCAAAAAATTCCAAAATTTAACACAACACTCATGTTGTTCTATGTTGACACTAGAAAAAAAAATTGAAATCAAGAAGAGGCAACGGATATCGTTTCGTCCAGAAAGGTGAAACATTCCCTACCGTAATCATGAGGCTTGTTGTGAGAAGCTCTGGTTTGTGAGAAGCTTACACCACAACCTGCCCCAAATGGGAGAATATTTTTACCACGGCATGTTGATGCCGTTCCATGATAGCGTGTCAAGTTTCATAAATTTCAGACGCGTTTTCAATTTACTAGAATTTAAAAAAAATGTATCTCAATGTTAGCGGCCGAGCGACGGTGGCAAGGTGTTTGACATTCATTCTCATTTCTTGCATGGGATCTAAGCATGCAACCAAGGACACACATTTGAATTTTGAGCTCATTTATATGCACTAGAGCATGTGCATGTAGTTCAAATTTGAATTATGCACATAAATGCATAGAAAACTCAGTTAATGTATAAAAATGTCCAAGCGAACCCCGAAAAATATCAAAAATTGACACAACACTCCTATTAATCTATGAATGAAATCTATGCTTAGTGAATTTCAGTTGCAAAATTAGATAGTACTAGTAATTTTTTGCTGCATATTTTGACAAATGGCAGGGTTACAAGGTTGACAAAGGGCAATGTTACTATATCAACAAATGTCAATCATTCCAGTTTGACAAATGGCAATATACCCAATACGACAGATGCAAATCTGTCAAATTGTCTGTACGTGGTTGCACACGGATCATCCGAAAAAACCGTTTGCGTTGAAGGGATGTACAAATCCTGCGTGCCAGATTTTCTCTTGGCTTAGCGGCGAAGTCTCACTTTGCATACCGTATTCAATCTGAACCGTTTGCGTTGAAGAGATGCACAAATCCTGCACGGCGAATTTTCCCTTGGCTTACTGGGGAAGACCAAAGCTCTCACTTTGCATACGGGTGTTCTATCTAAAACGTTTGCGATAAAGAGCTGCACAAATCCTGCTCAGCACATTTTCTCTTAGCTTACTGGGGAAGCTGTCGGTTTGCATATGAGTGTTCTATCTAAAACGTTTGCGATCAAGAGCTGCACAAATCCTGCTTGGAACATTTTCCCTTGGCTTCCTGGGGAAGCAGTCGGTTTGCATACGGGTGTTCTATCTAAAATGTTTGCGATGAGTGTTTTATATTTAAAAACCATTGACGTTTTTTAAAGAAAATTATTTGATAAGTCTGCACATTCAGAGAGAAAAATGCAAATTCGTTCAAACCATATCTTTCATTCAGTCACACTGCGAATTTATATTCATATGATCGAGATACAGTATTAAACCCAAAAAAACTAATTCCGGCGGCGGCGGAGGCGGCGTGCCGCGCCGGCGTTGTCGTTATCGTCCTCCGGGATGCCGTTGTTGAAGTCTTCAAGGCAGCACAGAATGTTCTTCACATGGAAATCAAACATCATGTCGTCGCGCGATCGACGGGCGGGGCGCGGGAGGAAGGCAACTCGCGGCGCTGCGAGGTAGCGATTGACGGTGTCGTCCCATGCCGCTGAGGGGGGCGCACGCATGGGCACGAGCGCGGCGGGTGCAGGCAAATGCATGGGGACTGGCGCCGCGGTGGGGGCAGGGGCGTGCACGGGCATGGGCGCTGGCGCAGGCATGGACACGAGCTCGCGCGGGTCCGCGGAGACCTCGCTTACGACCGCGGCTTCCAGCTCTGCGATAGCGCTCGGCGACCAGCTCGTCAATGCTACGGGGATGGTCGCTGGCGCGGGCGCGGGGACGGGAGCAGGTACGGGCGCGGGGGCAGCAACCGTCGCGGCCAGCTCATTCAGGGCCATGTCCATGAGGCCCCATTCGTCCTTATTTTCTATCTCGTCCGGCTAAGAGTCGACTTCACCAAACTGGAAGACTAGTGACACATAATCCTTCTGGGCCATGGCGTTGGTGGAAGTCTGCGGGAGGGGAATGGGAGGCGAACAGTGAGCCGCCCGTATTAAACAGCGGCTCGGGCGCCATTAATGGAGAGGATGCGAGCAAGGCGGGCGGCCATGGAAGTCAAAGGGCTCGCTTCCCAGTGAGCCTACGCAGCGTATAGGTCGCATGCTTCCCGGTGAGCCTACGCATTGGAGGACAGCTTGCACGCCTCTCGGTCAGCCTGCGCAGCGGACTGCACTCGCACGCCTCCCGTTCAGTCAAGCAGCTGTCCGCACGACACTTCCTAGCCATTAAAAGAGTGACGCGTGGCGTCACATGAATGGTTAACATAACGCACATGATTTAAATTATACAAAACATTTGAGATGTTAAAGTGGTAGCTATTTGTTTCAAAATGTCTTTGTTGGATGTTATTCGAGTGCGCCTTCTCTCAAAATGGACACGAAAAATACCACAGCATGTCAGGTACCATTCCATGATAGCATGCCAAGTTTCATGAATTTTAGACGAGTTTTGGATTTACTAGAATTTAAAAATAAAGTATCTCAACATTTTGCCAGCAATCAATAGTGCCCTGATGTTTGAAATTCATTCCTATTTCTTGCATGGGACCTAAGCATGCACCCAAGGACACACATTTGATATGTCAACCCATTTTTCTGCACTGGAGTATGTGCATGTAGTTCAAATTTGAATTATGCACATAAAATGCCTAGAAAACTCAGTTAATGTATAAAAATATCCAAACGAACCCTGAAATTGCAAATTTTAACACGACACTCCTGTGGCTCTATGTTGCCACTAGGAAAAAATTTAAAACAGGAAGAGGCAACGAATATCGTTTCATCCACCAAGGAGGCACATTCCCTACCGGAACCATGAGGCTTGTTGTCAGAAGCTCTCGTATGTGAGAAGCTTATACCCAAACCTGCCCCAAATTGGACAATTTTTTTACCACACCATGTTGATGTCGTTCCATGATAGCATGCCAAGTTTCATGAATTTCAGACGAGTTTTGGATTTACTAGAATTTAAAAACCATGTATCTCAATGTTTGCGGCCGAGCGACGATGGCAAGGTGTTTGACATTCATTCCCATTTCTTGCATGGGACCTAAGCATGCAACCAAGGACACATATTTGATTTTTCAACCAATTTATATGCACTGGAGCATGTGCCTGTAGTTCAAATTTGAATTATGCACATAAATGCATGGAAAACTCAGTTAATGTATAAAAATGTCCAAACGACTCCCCAAAAATTCCAAATTTAACACAACACTCCTGTTGTTCTATGTTGACACTAGAAAAAAAATTGAAATCAAGAAGAGGCAACGGATATCGTTTCGTCCAGAAAGGTGAAACGTTCCCTACCGTAATCATGAGGCTTGTTGTGAGAAGCTCTGGTTTGTGAGAAGCTTACACCACAACCTGCCCCAAATGGGAGAATATTTTTACCACGGCATGTTGATGCCGTTCCATGATAGCATGTCAAGTTTCATAAATTTCAGATGAGTTTTCGATTTACTAGAATTTAAAAACCATGTATCTCAATGTTAGCGGCCGAGCGACGGTGGCAAGGTGTTTGACATTGATTCTCATTTCTTGCATGAGATCTAAGCATGCAACCAAGGACACACATTTGAATTTTGAGCCCATTTATATGCACTAGAGCCTGTGCATGTAGTTCAAATTTGAATTATGCACATAAATGCATAGAAATCTCAGTTAATTTATAAAAATGTCCAAGCGAACCCCGAAAAATCTCAAAAATTGACACAACACTCCTATTGTTCTATGTTGACACTAGAAAAAATTTGAAAGCAAGAAGATGCAACGGATATCGTTTCGTCAATAAAGGTGACACATACCCTACCGAAACCATCAGGCTTGTTGTGAGAAGCTCTGGTTTGTGAGAAGCTTATACCCAAACCTGTCCCAAATGGGAAAATATTTTACCCACGGCATGTTGATGCCGTTCCATGATATCATGTCAAGTTTCATGAATTTCAGAAGAGTTTTCGATTTACTGAAATTCTAAAACCATGTATCTCAATGTTAGCAGCCGAGCGACAGTGTCAAGGTGTTTGACATTCATTCTAATTTCTTGCATGTGACCTAAGCATGCAACCAAGGACACATATTTGATTTTTCAACCCATTTTTATGCACTGGAGCATGTGCATGTAGTTCAAATTTGAATTATACACATAAATGCCTAGAAAACTCAGTTAACGTATAAAAATGTCCAAATGAACCCCGAAAAATTTCCAAAATTTAACACGAGACTCCTATTGTTCTATGTTGACACCAGAAAAAAATTGAAAGCAAGAAGAGGCGACGAATATCGTTTTGTCCACAAAGGTGACACATTTCCCTACCGGAACCATGAGGCTTCTTGTGAGAAGCTCTGGTTCGTGAGAAGCTTATACGATAACCTGCGCCAAATGGGACAATGTTTTTTACCCCAGCATGTTGATGCCATTCCATGATAGCATGCCAAGGTTCATGAATTTCAGACGAGTTTTGGATTTACTAGAATTACAAAAGCAAGTACCTCAACGTTTGTCGGAGAGCCACGGTGTCGTGGTGTTTGAAATTCATTCCCATTTCTTGCATGGGACATAAGCATCAACCCATGGACACATATATGATTTTACAACCCATTTTGGTGCATCGGAGCATGTGCATGTAGTTTAATTTTGAATTGTGCATCTGAAATGCCTGCAGCGGCGTAACACCTCTTTTACCCGCTGTAATCTCTACTTAAACATGGTGCTGAACGCTATATATTATTTCCCAATGATGTATGGCTATCCTATGATGTTTGAGTAGATCCGTTTTGTCCTATGGGTTAATTGATGATTGTGATTGGTTTGAGTTGTATGTTTTATTATTGGTGCTGTCCTATGGTGCTCTCCGTGTCGCGCAAGCATGAGGGATCCCCGCTGTAGGGTTCGCAATATGTTCATGATTCGCTTATGGTGGGTGGCATGAGTGACAGAAGCACAGACCCGAGTAAGTAGGTTGTTTGCGTATGGGAGTAGAGAGGACTTGATAGTTTAATGCTATGGTTGGGTTTTACCTTAATGATCTTTAGTAGTTGCGGATGCTTGCTAGAGTTCCAATCATAAGTGCATATGATCCAGGTAGATAAAGTATGTTAGCTTATGCCTCTCCCTCATATAAAATTGCAATAATGATTACCGATCTAGTTATCGATTGCCTAGGGACAAATAACTTTCTTGTGACAAAAAGCTCTCTACTAAAACTAACTTAGTTGTTTCTTCATCTAAACAGCCCCTAGCTTTTATTTACGTGTTCTTTATTATCTTGCAAACCTATCTCGTTACACCTACAAAGTACTTCTAGTTTCATACTTGTTCTAGGTGAAGCAAACATAAAGCCTGTGTAGAGTTGTATCGGTGGTCGATAGAACTTGAGGGAATATTTGTTCTACCTTTAGCTCCTCGTTGGGTTCGACACTCTTACTTATCGAGAAAGGCTACAATTGATCCCCTATACTTGTGGGTTATCAACATGCTAGGCTCGTCAAGTTTAACCCAAGTATTCTACATGTGTAAAACTGGCTTACACCCGTTGTATGCGAACGTAGAGTCTATCACAGCCGATCATCACGAGGTGCTTCGAAACGATGAACTTTTGCAACAGTGCATACTTAGGGAGAACACAATTTCTTGAGATTAAGTGAAGGGATCATCTTATAATGCTACCGTCGTTCTAAGCAAAGTAAGATGCATAAAAAGATAAACATCACATGCAATCAATATGTGACATAATATGGCCATTATCATCTCGTGCCTTTGATCTCCATCTCCAAAGCACTGGCATGATCTCCATCGTCACCGGCACAACACCATGATCTTCATCATCATGATCTCCATCATCGTGTCGTCACATGGTCGTCTCGCCAACTATTGCTTCTACAACTATTGCTAACGCATAGCGATAAAGTAAATCAATTACATGACGAATAATAAATTAAAGACAACCCTATGGCTCCCGCCGGTTGTCGTACTCATCGACATGCAAGTCGTGAACCTATTACAAAAACATGATCATCTCATACGTCAACATATATCACATCGCGTTTTGGCCATACCACATCACAACATGCCCTGTAAAAACAAGTTAGAAGTCCTCTACTTTCTTATTGCAAATTTTACGTGGCTGCTATGGGCAACTAGAAAGAACCGTTGTTACCTACGTAAATCCACAACAGTGATAATCAAGTTGCCTTTTAACCTTCTACAAGGACCGCCTTCGTCAAATTAGATTCAACCAAAGTAGGAGAGACAAACACCCGCTAGCCACCTTATGCAAAACAAGTTGCATGTCTATCGGTGGAACCGGTCTCTTGTGCATGGACAAGTAAGGTTGGCATGGGCCGCTTCATCCCACAATACCGCTGAATCCAAATAAGACAAGAGAGGTAAGCAATTTGAGCATCAACGCCCACAACTCTTTGTGTTCTACTCGTGCATATACATCTACGCATTGACCTAGCTCATGATGCCACTGTAGGGGAACGAAGAATGAAAATCAAAAAAATTCCTACGAACACCCAAGATCTATCTAGGAGAGGCATAGAAATGAGAGGGGAGAGTGTGTCTACGTGCCCTCGTGGACCGAAAGCAGAAGCATATATAACGCGGTTGATGTAGTCGTACTCTTCGCGATCCGATCACGATCCAACCAATCTAGTGCCGAATGGACGGCACCTCCGAGTTTAGCACACGTGCGGCTCGATGACATCTCCTCCTCCTTGATCCAGAAAGACAAGGCGGAGAAGTAGATGGGATCACAACCAGCACGACGGTGTGGTGGTAATGGTGGTGGTGGAGCAACGGCAGCGCTTCGCTAAGTGAAAACCCGTGGACGAGAACTATGCCGGGAGGGAGAGATGGGGCAGCAACCAAGGCCATTGTGTTGGGTGATACGTCTCCGTCGTATCTACTTTTCCTAACACTTTTACTCTTGATTTGGACTCTAATTTGCATGTGAATGAAACTAACCCGGACTGACGTTGTTTTCAGCAGAACTACCATGGTGTTGTTTTTTGTGCAGAAATAAAAGTTCTGGGAATGGAACGAAACTTTTTGGAGATTTTTTATGGAATAAAAGAAAAATACAGGAGCCAAGAACCACCGGAGGGGGGCCCTGGGTGAGCACAACCCACCAGGGCGCGCCCCCCTCCTGGCGTGCCCAGGTGGGTTGTCCCCACCTGGTGGCCCCGCAGACCCTATCTCCGACGCTATAAAATCACATTTTTGGAGAATAAAATCAGGGAGAAAGAATTATCGCATTTCACAAGACGGAGCCGCCGCCACCTCCTATTCTTCATCGGGAGGCCAGATCTGGAGTCCGTTTGGGGCTCTGGAGAGGGGGATCTTCAATCTTCGTTATCACCAACCCTTCTCCATCGCCAATTCCATGATGCTCCCCATCGGGAGTGAGTAATTCCTTCGTGGACTCATTGGTCGGTGAGGGAGTTGGATGAGATTCATCATGTAATTGAGTTAGTTTTGTTAGGGCTTGATCCCTAGTATCCATTATGTTCTGAGATTGATGTTGCTATGACTTTGCCATGCTTAATGCTTGTCACTTTGGGCACAGGTGCCATGATTTCAGATCTAAACCGTTTATGTTATCACCATTATATCTATGTTCTAGATCTGATCTTGCAAGTTATAGTCACCTATTACGTGTTATGATCCGTAAACCCCGGAGTGACAGTATTCGGGATATTTTCCGGTGATGACCGTAGTTTGAGGAGTTCATGTATTCACTATGTGCTAATGCTTTGTTCCGGTTCTCTATTAAAAGGAGGCCTTAATATCCCTTAGTTTCCTTATGGACCCCGCTGCCACGGGAGGGTAGGACAAAAGATGTCATGCAAGTTCTTTCCGTAAGCACGTATGACTATTTACGGAATACATACCTACATTATATTTATGAGCTAGAGCTAGTTTTGTATCGCCCTAGGTTATGACTGTTATATGATGAATATCATCCAACGAATTCGCCGATCCAATGCCTACAAATTTTCCATATATTGTTCTTGCTAAGTTACTACTACTGTTGCTACTGTTACAACTGCTACAAAATTATTGCTATCACTGTTACCGTTACCGCTACTGTTACTACTACTATCACTACTATCATATTACTGTGCTACTGATCATATTGCTGCAGATAATTAATCTCCAGGTGTGGTTGAATTGACAACTCAGCTGCTAATACTTGCAAATATTCTTTGGCTCCCCTTGTGTCGAATCTATAAATTTGGGTTGAATACTCTACCCTAGAAAACTGTTGCGATCCCCTATACTTGTGGGTTATCAAGACCTTTTTCTGAAGCCTTTGCCGGGGATTATTATCAATTTATCACTATGAAGAATCTGAAGGATACAAAAACCAAGATCGTTTCCACTAGGACGAGGGGAGGTAAGGAACTGCCATCACACTCTGCACTTGATTCACCTTCTGTTTTGAGTAGACTTGCAACACCACCACATGCTATTAATCCTGATATGTCACAAGTTATAGATGATGCTACTTCTGCTCTGAATGCTACTCATGATGATGCTAGTACCTTGCTTGATGATAATATGCCACTAGGTGAATTTCTTGATGAACAAATTACTAGAGCTAAAGATATTGAGAATGCTGAAACTGATGAAATTATCGAAACGGATGAAGTACTTGAAACTAAAAATCTTGAAACACCTATTAGGCCTAGCTCTCCTAGATATGAATTGCCTAGGATACCTGAAGGTTATGTTATGGATGAGGAGACATCTAGAGATTTTCTTGCTTGCAATAATAGAGATGATCTTAAGAAATTATTATGCAAACTGAAAGAGAAATCTTTGAATGCTAGAATGAAATGTGATCCTAAGTTTGCTACTTCACCTATCTTTGTTGATGATAAGGATTATGAATTCTCTGTCGACCAGAGTTAATTACTTTGGTTGAATCTGATCATTTCCATGGTTATGAAACTGAAACTATTGTGGCACACCTTACTAAATTAAACGATATAGCCACCCTATTTGCTAATGATGAGAAGATTCGCTACGACTATATTCTAAAATTATTTCCGTTCTCATTAAAGGGTGATGCTAAGATATGGTACAATACTCTTGCTCCTGGTTGTGTGCGTACTCCCCAGGATATGATTTACTACTTCTCTGAAAAATATTTTCCTGCTCATAAGAAACAAGCTGCCTTACAGGAAATATTTAACTTTGTGCAAATTGAAGAAGAGAGTCTCCCACAAGCTTGGGGGAGGCTTCTCCAATTGCTTAATGCTTTGCCTGATCATCCACTTAAGAAAAATGAAATACTTGATATCTTCTATAATGGACTAACCGATGCTTCTAGGGACTTCCTAGATAGTTGTGCTTGTTGTGTTTTCAGGGAACGAACTGTTGGACAAGCTGAGGAATTATTGAATAATATATTAAAAAAATATGATGATTGGAATCTTCCTGAACTACCGCATAAACCCACTCCAAAGAAGAGGGGTATCTTATATCTCAGTCCGGAAGATATGCAAGAGGCAAAGAAATCTATGAAGGAAAAAGGTATTAAAAGTGGAGGATGTTAAAATTTTACCTCCTATTGAAGAAATACATGGACTTGACACACCACCACCAAAGGTGGTAGAGGTAAATTCTTTAATGAAATTTGATGAAAGGGACAATCCTTATAATATGCATCCTAGCCAATGCCTTTATGAGTTTGATAATTACATTAGAAAGCAAGATCACTTCAATGAAAATGTTATGAAACAATTGAAATACAACTCCAATATGATTGCTCGCTTGAATGACTTGTTATTCAGAATCACTAATGATGTAAGAGGTGTAGGAAAACATGCCTTTATGGTTCAAACTCAACTAGAACAAGTTGCTAAATCTCAAAGAGAACTGCTTGATGAAATGGATAATAATATGAATGATCATGCAGTTAGAGTAATGACTAGAGGAGGTAGAATGCCTCAGGAACCACTTTATCCTGAAGGTCATCCAAAAATAATTGAACAAGATTCTCAAAGAATTAACACTGATGCACCTAGTCCTTCTAGAAAGAAGAAGAAAAAGAAAAATGATAGGACTTTCATTCCTCTAGTGAACCTGAGATAGAAAAACCTCCGAATAATGATAATGAAGTTTCTATTTCTGATGCTAAAACTCAATCTGGTAATGAACATTCATCTAGTGATAATGAGAAAGATAATGATGATGTTCATGAAGACACTCAACCAGACAATGATAAACAACCAGATAATGATGTTGAAATAGAACCAACTGTTGATCTTGGTAACCCACAACCTAAAAATAAAAGATATGATAAAAGAGACTTTGTTGCTAGAAAACATGGAAGAGAAAGAGAACCATGGGTTCAAAAACCCATGCCCTTTCCACCTAAATCAACCAAGAAAAAGGATGATGAAGAATTTGAACGTTTTGCTGAAATGCTTAGGCCAGTCTTTTTGCGTACACGCTTGACTGATATATTAAAGATGGCTCCTTATGCAAAATATATGAAAGACATCATCTCTAATAAAAGAAAAATACCAGAAGCTGAAATCTCCACCTTGCTTGCTAATTATTCTTTTAAGCATGGAGTACCTAAAAAACTTGGAGATCTAGGAATAACAACTATACCTTGCTCCATCAAAAGAAATTATGTTAAAACCGCTTTGTAAGATGGCCATGAAGGAAAGCGTTCTTGACATCTAACTGGTGGATGGGCCAGGAGTGAGAGGTGGCGAGGGAGAGAACAACGCGGATAGTGCTGGGTTTGACGACGGGAGAGAAAGTCTCGTCGTAATCAATCCCCTCGGTCTGAGAAAACCCACGAACAACCCAACGGGCTTTATAGCGAGCGAGCGTGCCGTCAGAGTTATACTTGTGCCGAAAAACCCACTTCCCGCTGATGACGGGAACACCGGAGGGTCGAGGGACAAGAGCCCAAGTCTCGTTCTGAAGAAGAGCTTGGTACTCGTCACTCATGGCGCTGGCCCAGTGTGGATCAGTCAGGGCAGCACGGTAGGTACGGGGGAGTGGCGAGACACCGCGAAAATCAGCAAGGAAGTTATTGCGGTGTGAGGGTAAGTGAAAGCTGGATTTGTCACGAGTGCGCATGTTATGGGGGTTAGTAGGCGGTTCAACAGCAACGGCCCGCGGAGGGAGGGGTCTGGGGTTGGTAGTGCTACCAGAGGAGGAAGACGCGTGGCTACTATCGATCGAGGAAGAAGTTTGGGTGGCGGTGGAAGCCGGTGTCGTAGCAACGGATGCGGCGGGCAAAGCGGCTACCGTGGCAGCGTTTTCGCGGGGCAAAATGGCCGCCATGGCAGTGTTGTCGCCGGGCGAAACGGCCGCCGTGGCAGCGTTTTCGCCGGGTGAAACGGCCGTCGTGGCAGTGCAGTCGCCGGGCGAAGCGGTGGACGTGGTAGGAGTCCTAACGAGTAGCGGTGTGATCACAGGAGCTGTGGGAGCTGGGGAGAGGGCTGGTCCGTCGTAGGAGGCCGGGTGGGAAAAATCCATCGGTGGGGAGGCTGCCGGGGTGCTAGAAAAGGGGAAAACGAACTCATCAAAGACAACGTGCCGCGATGTGTAGACTTTGTTGGTGGAGCGGTCGAGACAGCGGTATCCCTTGTGATCGGGGGGGGTAGCCGATGAAGACACAAGCGACGGAGTGTGCGACCAGTTTGTGTGGTGCGGTGGCCTCGGTGTTAGGGTAGCATAAACACCCGAAAACACGCAGGTGAGAATAAGACGGTGGCGTGCGATGAAGGGCTTCGTGAGGCGTGGTGAGGGACAACTTTTTGGTGGGACGAATGTTGAGAAGGAGGGTGGCGATGGTGAGAGCATCGGCCCAGTAGCGTGGAGGCATGGATGCTTGAAGTAAGAGCGTGCGGACTACATCATTTGTCGAACGAATAGCACGCTTGGCTTTCCCATTTTGGGGGGACGTGTAAGGACAGGAGAAGCGCATCACCGTGCCAAAGGGAAGAAGAAAGTCGCGGTTTTGGGTACTGTCAAACTCACGTCCGTTGTCGCATTGGAGAGTACGGATGGTACGACCGAAATGCGTGCAGGCGTATGCATGAAAGTAACGAAACACGGCAGGGACGTCGGATTTATGTTTGAGAGGAAAGGTCCATCGGTAGCACGAGAAATCATCAATGATTAAGAGATAATATTTGTTGCCAGAGACACTAGATAAAGGTGCAGTCCAAAGATCACAATGTAGTAAATCAAATGGACAAGTGGTTGAACTAATAGAGGAAGTGAAAGGTAAACGAACATGTTTTCCAGTCTGGCAAGCATGGCACAAGCGCCCATCAGAAACACTTTTATTACAATGGTCTAAAAGTTTATTTTTGCGAAAAGTGGCATCGCCAGGGTGACCCAAACGCCGGTGCCAAAGATCTGTAAGGTGAGAGACGGTGGCGACGTAGGCAGTGGGTGCAGCCGGTGGAAAGACGTCGTAGAGTTCGCCGCTGCTGTTGCACCGTAGGACCTCCGCCTTGGTTGCATAATCCTTCACAGAGAGGCCATGGGGATCAAATTCGACGGAACAGTTGTTATCAGTAGTTAAACGACGAACAGACAATAAATCTTTGATGAGATCAGGTGCAACAAGGATGTTATTGAGATAGAGAGGCCGATGGGGGTTCGGAAGAGTGGCAGAACCAACGTGACTAATGTGCAACGTACTACCATTACCGACATAAACTGGGGGATAACCGGATACAGGGACGACGGAGGAAAGCTTACCGGGGTCCGAGGTGATGTGAGCGGAGGCGCCGGAGTCCGCGACCCAGCCGCCGCTTGGAGACTGTAGGGACAGGTTGTGGAGAGCGCCCATCAACGCGACGTGGTCGACGCCGTGTGCATCAGAGGCCGCGGCGGGCGGCGGAGGCAGGAACTGCTGCTGTGGCGGGGCCGGGAGGTACGCCTGCTGCTGGTGGTGGTGAGTATACCTGGACACGAGCCGAGCCGAGCCGGGCTCGCCCCGAGCCAGTCTGGAGCTCGCTATTCTCGGGCCGAGCCAAACCGAGCCATGTGCCTAGGCAAGCTAGAGATTGGGGCTCGGCTCGAGTTTGAAGCAAACTCGGTGCAGCTCGGCAGGCTTGTCGAGCCTAGCGGCAACTGGTCATTGCCATGTGGGGCCACTGTCTGGAGTGCACGGATCGGCAGCTGACAGTGGCATCCGGCAGCTTGCGGGCTTCAGGATGGCAGCCGTGCAGGTTGTAGCCATCGGCCGCTGGGGGAGCGAGTCGATTCTGCCCCACCATGGTCGGTCGAGGGAGCTTGAAGTGGACGGGCATCGTTTCAGGCGGTGGCGGGAGCGTGAGATGACATCGGTTGCCGCAACGACGAGCGGAGCGAGTAGAGCCAGGTCGTCGAGTCCGTCGGCCGCGGTAGCGACTAGGAGGATAACACAGTTGAGGTGGAGCGGCAGGAATGGTGGCCAGCGGCGAGCGGCGTGCTGTTGGTGGCGGCGCGGAAACCCTACGAAAGCTGTGCGTGTCTAGCTCTCTTTCTCGTCGTATTGTGCGAGCGTGAAGATATTATGCAATAACTGGGCCAAGGCAGTGTGTTCGCTATGGGCTGCATGCAGCAGCGTGCTGGGCTGCTTGCTATGGGCTGCTTTGCTGTGCACAGATTTCGGCTCGCGAGCCAGCCCAAGTCGAGCCAGGCTCGGCTCGAGGTGAAAACAAGCCCAATTCTGCAGCTCGGCTCGGCCTTTTTGTGCTACGGGCCGAGCCTGACTCGCTCGGAGCCCACACAAACTCGGGCCGAGCCCAAAAGCTCGAGCTGAGTGGTGAGGGAGATACTGCTGCTGCGGAGGGAACCCCGGCATGGGTGCAGGCTGTAGATGAGGGCCGCCGTAGGTGTAGCCGTACGCCGGCAGGAGCGGCTGTTGAGGGCCGCCGAACGCAGCGTGCGCCTGAGGGCGCGAGCCGAGGAGGCCCGGGAGCGGACGTGGCGGCGGCGGGAGCGGCATCTGGTAGGCGTACACATGCCCAGTCCAGGGATTGGAGGCGGAGGACGCACCCTGGTACCCCCCATTGTTGGTGTAGCGCCGCCGCTTGTTGGCGCCTTGGTTCGGCGAGGGGGTGCCGGGCTTGCCGCCGCCTTGCTGCTTGGTGACGCTGCCGGAGGTGCCCCCCGGAGATGGAGCAGGGGGACGGCCGTGAGCCGCGAGAGTGGTGTGATGACCGGCCGGGAAGGCGCCGCCGGAGGTCATCTCGTCGTGGAGAAACATGCCGACGGCCTGCTCGAAGGGCACGGGGTTCGTCGACTTCTCGATGATGGCAGCCGTCATCCCGTGGCGATCCCTGTTGACGCCACGAAGAAGCTGGATCACCAGCTCGTCGTCGTCGACCGGCTTGTTGACGTTGCGGAGGGCGTCCGCGACGGACTTGAGCCGGGTGCAGAAGACGGGGATGGTGGAGTCGCCCTGCTTCACGGCGTAGAGCTCCGTCTTGAGATGGAACTGCCGGGAGCGCTGGTTGTTGAGGAAGAGCGCTTCCAGCTTGGACCAGAGCTCAAAGGCCGTGGCTTTCCGGTTCTGAACAAAGCCGAGAAGTTCAGTACTCATGGTGTTATAGAACCAGGTTTTTACCGCTTTGTTGATGATGCTCCACGTCGGGTCGTCCTGATGGTTGGAGAAGTCCGGCGAGACGTGGGCGTTCACGTCGTACTGATCGAAGGCTTCTTCCATCAGCCCACGCCAGATGGAGTAGTTCTTCCCCTGCATGTCGAGGACGACGCGGACGCGGTGGAAGATGTTGGAGCCCTCGACGCGCTCGGCGTGGAGCTGCGCCACCGTCTTGAAGTGAGGGAGCGGAGGAGCGGTGAGGAGAGGAAGTGTGGAGGGGGCGACCTGCAGAGAGGAGGTGGCCGGTGGGGGGGGGGGGGGGGGGGGGGGGGGGGGGGGGGGGTTGGGGGGGGGTGGGGGGGGGGTGGGAGGTGGTTTTGTGGGGTGGGGTCGTGGTGGTTGTTTGTTGGTGTGGGTTGGGGTGTTGTTGTGTGTGTTTTGTGGGTTGTTGTTTGTTGGTTTTGGTTTTGTTTTTTTTTGTGTTTGTGTTTGTTGGGTTTGGGTTTTTTTTTTTTTTATTTTTTTTGTTCTTTATTTTTTTTTTTTTTGAGGGCCACGGGACGGGGGGAACTCGTATTTTTTTTTTTTTTTTTTTTTTTTTTGTTTTTTTATTTATTTTGTTTTTGTTTCTTTTCTTTTTTTTTTTTTTTTTTTATTTTTTTTTTCTATTTTTGTTTTTTTGTTTTATTTGTTTTTTTTTTTTTGTGGGGTATTTTGTTTTGGGGGTTGTCGTGCGTGGTCTCTCTGCTTCCTCCCGCGTTCGTGTGCCGTGTGTCTCCTTCGTCCGCGGCGGCGGAAGTGTCGTCGGCCATGACGGAAGTGAGAAAGGAGGATCACGAAACTGATACCATGATAAACTATAAGAATGAGCTCAATATGCAAGTTGTATTCATCCTCTCGGGGGCAGCATATATAAGAGAGTACACTTGAGAGAGAGAAGATACAACGCACGCACACACTAGCTAAGCAACAGCCGATCCTATATCCAAGGAGTAGATAGAGGCGGCTTGACCCTGCATGGCGCATGCAAGGGCGGTGGCACGCGACTCGCCGCGAGACCAGCACGGCTGGCGCAAGACCAGCTCGGCTGGTTATGATCTCAGTCTAACATTTACTGATGGTTTCAGCATAAGCGTGAGAGACTTCGGTGCCCAAACTCCAAATACCAAATGACAATGCAGCATGAGTGACAAGTCCCGGTAACAAATTGCGAACTCCATTATTACTTGTTTTTCTAGCAAAAATCGTCTGTTGGTTGATGAAAAGAGCCGTTCTGCCATGAACAAAGTAGTGGAGCACATTGCTTTCTTGAGCCGTCGGCTACAGCGCATCCGAGGACAGCGCTGTAGGATTGCTTATCCAAGTCTCTGGTCCTGTTGGTATCTTGGGAGCTACTGCAGTTGCAAATGTTGCATACAAGGCAATGTTAGATCCAAATCATAACAGCATGGCCTGCCCTCATGGGACGCGATGAAGGCAAGATGCTCATTTGAGCAGTTCTATCTAAGATTTCAGTTCATATGTTTTGACCTCAGTTTTTTACATTTACAGGAAGTACTAACTCGAGCTAGCTAGCTCTAGAACTCATGAAAATGGCCAGAAGATACTTTTGTACTATCCGAGAAAATACTGTCGTGGGAATAAATTTTGCATGGAAAGAGCATCACTCGCAGTTCAAGCCCGTTGAAAGAGGAGACTATGCTGCAGAGCTCTCGATCGAGTCTGTATTCTTCATGCTTTTTTAGTTATTTGTGATACTGCAATGTTGTGCTCTAAGTTAAATACTATTAGGATGAAGTGTGCATTTTTAGTATTTATTGCAAGTGATTCATAAACCTGAACAAGAGTTTGAAGCCAAAATCATATCTTGGTATCTTATTAAACTTAGAATCAGTCCAATTCAGTTCTACACTGCATCATACAGTTTGAAGCCAAAATCAGAATGAAGTACTTATATATTTCAAACAAATTAAGCCAAAATCAGAACTCCTGGAAATCAGTGGATAAAGAGTGGTGATGCCTGGGGGAACAACAATGACACATGCATCCCTGTGATGAACAGCAACAGTCTGTGCCTTGCAGCATCCAAGTTCAGCAAGCGTTTGGAATTTCCTCCGCGTCCGGTTGAGTCACACTCACACGGGTAAGCAAGTTCAGCAAGTTCTTGCCTCTTCCTCTCTGATTAATCCAGATCAACTGTGGGCTATATTGAATCATTGCCAACGTTTTGATCTTCTTGTCATCTTTATGTTTATCCATCCACCACCCTTCCAATGCCATTGGAATGGTTAAAAAATCAATTCTCAAAGAGCATTTTTTTAATACGCAATGAACATTTTTTAGTATATGATGAACCTTTTGTAAAAGAAAACACATTCGAGTATTGCAGAGAAAAAGGGGAACAACACAGAAAATAAAAATCATGAATTAAGAAAAGAATTAAAAAGAAGAAGCAAGAAACCAAAAATGAAGCCAAAAGAGAAAATTCATAGAAAGAAACCAAAGCAATGGTGATGTTTTTCGTTACCTTGTTGAAGGCATTGCTCGGACTGATTCTTCTAGATGAAATCCTAGATTTTGGCCTTTGGTTGTTCGATCCGGTGACGGCAACACTTGGGCATCGCTCCCTTTCTGAAGACGTTGCTATTGAAGAACCCCGTCCTCTTTGTGGTATCGTGGATGTTTGGTGCGGATATGGTCTTTATTGTAGTTTTTCGATCATGGATTTGATCGATTCTACTCGCTTAGACATATCTTTGGTCTTATATAATTTTGCTATTACCGGCGTGTTTCTGGGTATGTGCATTGGTGTTGCTTCTGTGCATCCTACCTATACAGAGGCTTGATATGTGTTCATTGTGGTTATAATCTCTTAATACTTCATTTTGAGTCAATAAAATTCATTGCTTGTGAAAAAAGAAATAAAAATACACGAATAAACTAGAAAAGAGAAAGAATAAAATGGAGATGAAGAAGAAAAGGAAAAGAAATAACAATGGTAAAAAGTAAAAATAAAATGATAAAAAGAAACTAAAAATAGCATATTATACAGTCACGACCGAGCCTTGGAAAACAGCCTAATGTAGTATTCCCTCTGTTTCAAAATAAGTGACATTGATTTAGTACAACTTTATACTAACTTTGTATTTCGAACTAATTTATTTTCGATCGGATGAAGTACTGAATCCGCAACATTTATTTTAAGAGGGAGAGAGTATTTTATTTTAGAAGAAGATATTGTTATTGTTTATCCATGTGAGAAGCAGTGAGCGTGTGCCTAGATCTCGCCCGTAGCGAGACCCAACATGTCGTCGCCTCAAGAACAAATCTAATGAGCCGGCCTAGTAGAAAAAAAAAAGGAACCAACACATGACGCACGTCTTGGTTCATTACTCATGTGTTGCTTCCTTTTTTTTTACAATTTGATTTATATTTTAAACTACTTTAAATATATATATTTCAAATAGATACTTACTCAGTATAAACAAATGTACATCGCACATTAAAAAATGTTAATACAATATAAAAAAAATCACATAATTTAAGAAAAATGATTTGTACCATTCAAACGGAATATTTGTAACATTTCAAAAAAATGTCTCATTTAAAAAATATATTCTTGCAATTTTTAAAAGATGTCTGTACATTATAAAAAATGTTCAATTTTTTTAGAAAAGTTCATAATTTTGAAAAAGAACTCACCCTCCAGAAGCATAGTTCTTTCCCCCAAAAAAGCTGCATAGTTCCAATAAATTACTGCTTAAAACATCTATTTTTATAGATTAAAATGTCATATATTCAGAAGAATTAAATTTTCTAAAATATTTTAAAACAACTCGTGACTTTTAATATGTGTTCAAGAATTTTATAAAAATCAATACTTTTAAAACTTTGCAAATTTGTTGAAAGTCATGGATTTTTAAAAAGTTTATAAATTTCAAAAATGTTTTGTGAATTTAAAAAATTACGAAATTTGCCAAATAACACAAATTTGGAAAATGTTATTGAGTTTAAAAATATTAATGAATTTTAAAAACATTCATGAATTTGAAAAAATGGTCAGGAATTTAAAATTTATTGTGCATTTAAAATGAGAAATTATAAAAAAGTAAAAAGGAAAAATAAAAATAACAAGAAAAAGAAAAAGAAAAAGAAGAAATATAAAAAAACTCGTCCCAAAAAAATTCAAAGGAAAAACCTTGATAGAGAAACCGATGGAACCTTGTAGAAGGTTCCCAACCGGTAAGAAAAATGCTATATGGGCTGCCTCACTATGCAAGCGATCGGGAGGGCTGTAGGCGTTGCATATCAAAATGCATGATGATTTAGCCCTAGGGAGCTAGCGAGGGCCAAAGGGCAAAAAACGGCATAATGGGTAGGCCCGTGCGAGACGGACTGTGGGCGAGCAATGCGTATTGTTCGCAAAGAGCGAGACGTAGAAATGTGCCCCAATCAGCATGTCTTGTGTTGCATCAGTAAAGATGTTCATAGTTTTTACACATGGTCATATTTGTCAAATAAAACAATGATTCTAATTTTTACCCTTTGACATTTTTACGCTAATTAGTTTTCATTCAGATTACCTTATTTAGGGAAAGATTTGCCAGTTTTATCCTTTATAAAATTTTGGGAGTGACCTAACAGATGTGACATGCCACGCCATGGTTTCGTCTAGCGGTTTTCCTCACATGAACCGGCTGAACAGCGTAGCCAGACATGGTTTTCTTCATAGTCGTCAGGTGCACATACACCTGACATCGTTCAATTGCTTTTGCTAAACATTTGCATGTGGGTGTGTGAAACCAGTTCAGCTTAGGGCGCAAAACCGATCCACACGCAAAAAAGATACACAACGAGAAACCGCAACGTGGCACATCATATCCTATATATATATATAACTAAGAGAGTCATCCATGCTAACTTATTTATCTCAACATGCAAAAGCATGTCATCTCATCTTATTCAGCAAATCAACCCACTCGTCCTACAATTAATACTATGGAACAACTGCTTTTGCACTGGGCGGGGACAAGATCCGGAGCTGCTCGTCCGAACAAATGGGGACAAAGTGAGAAGTCCGGTAGCCTATTTCGAGAGAGAAAGATGGTCCAACTAGCTTTAAAAAAATATCAAAGTGGGAGATAAGAATTGGACTTTACTCAGAGAAAATTACATAATTTTACACAATCACTAAACACGAGTGGATGCATCGTCCTGGCCATGTCCGCTGGCCTTAGAGGACAGAAGAGAAGCCGAAGCATCGTATGCTGCTTCGTCGCTGCCATGAGAGTGAGAGGCCACCTTACTGTTCATGTACACCGCATAGATAACCAGCTGGATGCCGCCCAAGAAGCAGCCTGTTCCATTAGGGACCTGCATGAAGATGGTTAACATGATGCCATTTTCAGTAACCTAATTAAGTACCCCTATATATAAGACATGTAAGTGCTTCTTATCTTACCCCAAGGAAGACATCTTTGTCGAGTATGGCATACGTGGCCCAAACGCCTCCATTGAGGAAGAGGAAGAAGGAGAGGAAGAAGGGCATGTACTCCACGCTCTTTGAAGAGATCACCCTTCGCTGCTCCGCCACAAATTTACACATGTTTTTCAGGAGCAGTACCACGGTTGAGAGAATTATTAGCGGGGCAGACAGACAAAGCGACGTGGAAGTGACAACCAGGCCCGCGAAAACGAAAACAGCCCGTGCTGGCCGGCCATTTCAATCAAGCTCCTGGCCCACTTGCACGTAATTATGGCTGAGAGTGGGCATGCTAATATACATCGTTGTCCGGATGATAGTGATGATATGCACGTAGCTGTGAGCTTAAGGAAAGAAAATCTGTACTGTAATTCGCCAACTACTAATAATTATTCGCTAGGTTCCCATACAGCACAAAGATATCTGTCAGCCAGCTACTGCTTTGGTTGGCTATTTCCTCTGGAAATAGTAGCTCAGCGTCCAATCAAACAAACCCACATGAGATCTCCCCGCCAAGAAAATAAAATAGAAGATTCAACATGACATCCATGGATTACATTGTCCACGAGTATATCTATATTTGTTAAATGCAGATTATATGTTGACCTACGCATATGTAAATCTCTTGTCTGGACGCAAGGTGTGCACATGCCGTACAAGAAAATGTTAGCTAGTGGAAACTGTATAGTTTGACCAAAATCTTGCGTATCCCAACAAAATGGCTATCTCACGATGTGTATGTATGTATGTAGTAGTATATGATTAGAGATGATCTCGTCGTACTTTCCCACAATGAATTAAAATCTGGTTGCATAAAAATATGGATCAATCTTTTAGAAATATTATTTATTGTATGTTCCATATTGTATTATACTAGTAGTTTTGTGCAGGATTGTTAGTACATTTTATTGTTCAACTCCCTCTATGAAGATATACAAGGCCACCTCAAAAATTTGAGCCTAAATTTGACCACAATTTACTTACACAATATAAGTTTTATGTTGCAAAAACAAACATACCATTTGACTCGTGTTTGAAAGATGTTTATATTGGTATAGCTTTTGTAGTTTTTTCAAAAAAAAGGAGGGTTTAGCCCCGGCCTCTGCATCTTCCGATGCACACGTCCATACTTTTGGAGTATTATACAACTTGAAAGAAGATGTTTATGGGCGTTGGTATATCTAGGGATTACTTTTTGCGGGAAAATTACAGCTAGTACTCCTTAAAATTGAGTAGTTTTGCTCTTAGCATTGTTGCAAAGCGAGTTATTTGCTAGGATTTAACTACTTAAACAATTATTTTTCAATTACATATGTCCTTTAGGAAATAAATTGTCCACGTAGCGCAATTAAACACCCCATATCTCAAGGCCTCTCTACTTCGGTCACTGGAACAATAAAAAAGCAGAAAATATTTCTAAAAAGAAAAAAACATGGGAACCCAGTACATATAGAAACCTAAATAGCTATGTAAAGTATGGTGACCAATTTATTTGTTTGTTGAATGACCTTACCACGGCAGCGAGTGGGGACCCGTACATGAACACGCTAAGGCATGCACATATCAAGCCAATAACCATGATTTTCATGTCCAGCCCACCAATGGCAAATGTTGTGGCCGCAAAAACGACCCCGAAAAACCCAATGTCCAAAGCTGCCACCAACTTTGCGGTTTTAACCTGTAAAATTAATGACATTCCCACAGCCGAAATATATCATAAATTTACCAAAAAGAAATACACAATGATGAAACTACTCTTAGGTAACTTGAGAAAAGGTCTAAAAATAATCACATTAACACAACTGAAATAAGTGGATCGAAAGGGAAAGAATGCGACTCAACAGAACAATTCATATGAAAGATATGTTGTGACTAAAGATAGCCACTAATTAAATAGTTTAGAGTATGAAATTACCATGAACACCCTTATTGTTCCCTTAATGAGGAAGCAACTAACTCGGTCAAGACAAGCTACTCCTATAGCTCCCTTAATGGGGAAACCTTTAATTTTAACCAAACTGTTTAGGGGATATAATCCTGATTGTACTTCTAGTAATACAAATTCATGTGTTCAAGAAAAAAAAGTACTTCCTCCCATCCGAATTAATTGACGCAACCTCTATATAATGCCTATTTTACATCATTTGGATCGGAGGGAGTAGTACAAATTTAGGAGGTTGCGTCAATTAATTCGGATTGGAGGGAGTAGTACAAATACAGGAGTAAATTGGTGTCTGAAAAAGATATGGGTTACATTTGTAGACCGTGTGGCCTCACATACCCTTTTGCCTTTGTCGGCGGCGTAGATGAGGAAGAGCACGAGGTAGATGGTCTCCATGACGGCTCCGAAGCCGTTGACGGTGGCGATGAGCAGGCCGTCGGGCTTGGTGAGGCCGTAGTAGAGCCATAGCAGCGTGTTGAGCAGCGTCAGGACGTACGGCGCCGCCTCGAAGTCCTCCGTCGACCTGCTCCTTACGATCCTCCAGAACGTCGGGCTGCACCACCATATACGCCAGCGATTAATCAGCCATGTAAGCAACATGGGAAACAAAAAGGAATGCTTCTGTACGTATAAATGCATGCATGAACTGGTCTGATTCCCTTCTTACATGGGAGAAATGAAGACCAGAACCGAGATAATGTTCCCTGCAACACGCAAAGATCCAAGCTGTATGGTCAAGCAACAAAGGAGAGAGAGAGAGAGGGAGAGAGAGAGAGAGAGAGAGCATGCGCATACCTATGACGCCGATGATGAAGAGAGTGGAGTTCATGGCGCGCAGGCGCAAGTGGCAGCTAGGCAAAGATAAACCCGGTAAGGGAGGAGGAGGAAGAAGAGGTGCATCAAACTGAATGAGGAGGACGAAAGGACGTACGACCTCCTCCAAAATAAAAGGACATCCATCCCATGGCCATCGTACAGCACAGCACAGCACGACCAGCCTGCGCCTGTGCTGTGTGAGAGAGACAGGAGGCCACGAATTGAAGCTCCGGTCCTACGTACCCCCCCTGCCTCGTGCAACACGAGAAACATTATAACTTGTGAGCAACGCCACCGGCCGATCCAGCTGACCAAAAGGCAGGCGTGCCTATTTCCCCCGCCTTGTTTTCTAGCTTTGCAATTATCTCCGTTTCGATTTCTTCATCTTTGTCCACCGACGGTGCTTGCCGTACGTTCCTTGGTTCCTTTTGGTTCTTTCTTGAGCTGTTGTTGATTTCTGGTACTGTTGTTGATTTATGCTTAAGCCAACAACACATAAGCTAATCTGGCCAAGGTCTGGTATTTCTGAACATTCTGCAGACCCTACTAATGGAATCACTATTTACCGGTGGTTTTCGTCATAAGCCTGAGAGACTTCGCTGTCCAAAATCCAATACCAAAAGACAATTTCCGGAAACCAATTGTGGACTTCATTATTACTTGTTTTCATACTAGCAAAATTCGTCGGTTGGTTGATCAAAAGAGTGGTCCAGTCCAGCCATGAACAAAGCTGTGGAGCACATTGTTGGTTTCTTGAGCCGTCGGTTACAGCGCATCGATCGGAGGGCTATACTCTAGCAGCTTACTGTAGGATTGCTTGTCCATGTCTCTGGTCCTGTGGATATCTTGGCAGCTACTGCAGTTGCAAATGCTGCACACAAGGCACAAGGCAGTGTGAGATCCAGATCAGAACAGCATGGCCTCATGGGACTCGACGAAGGTGAGGTGCTCATTTGAGCAGTCTCATTAAGAGCATTTCTAGCCGAACTACTAAAGAGCTTAGCTCCTCGAAGGATTCACTTTTGAGGAGTTAAGCCGCACATAACCAAACTCTTGTTTGGTTTAACTCCTCAAAATGTTTAGAAGAAATGACTCTTCTCTCTCAAATTTGAGCAGCCGAACTCAAGCCTCAGCAAAAGATTCTCTCTTTCCCATGCGGCCACCTCTATCTCTAGCTCGGCCGCCTCCACGCCGTGTTTCTAGCCTCTAGCGAACCACCCCGCACGCTGGCCGACACCCCGCTTCACGGGAGAAATGAAGACCAGAACCGAGATGATGTTCCCTGTAGCACACAAAGATCAAAATTGTATGGTCAAACAACAAAGAACGAAGAACGAAGAACAAAGAGAGAGGGAGAGAGAGAGAGAGAGAGAGAGAGAGAGAGAGAGAGAGAGAGAGAGAGAGAGACTGAAGCATGCATGCGCAGACCTATGACACCGATGATGAACAGAGTGGAATTCATGGCGGGCAGCTGCCAGCTAGCTGATAAACCCGGAGGAAGGGAAGAGGAGGTACAGCACAGCAAGATGGAGCCTGTGTGCCTGTGCTGTATGAGAGAGACAGGAGGTTACGAATTAAGGCTCTGGTCCTGCCTCGTGCAACACAAGAACACTAGTATAATAGTATGTGAACCACGCCACCGGCCGATCCAGTTACCAGAAGGCGGAGACCGGCGTGCTTATTTTCCCCCTTGTTTTCTTGTGTTTATGTAATGATGCCTGTCTTTGATAATTATCTTCATTTTTTCAAAGAGGAGGTTAAACCCCGGCCTATGCATCATCCTAGTGCATACAACCATATTTATTTATTCTTTCTCTGAATAGCAACAACTATATTAATTAATTATTGAGTAGTGCAAAATAAAAGCAATCACAAATAAAATAAACACATACGACTAAGTCGGCTTCTTCCACATCCATGCATTTAAGAAGGAATAGACATTCTCGCGCCATTGTCACCACATCCAGTTGGAGATGGACTAAAAAAAAAAAAAGCATTCTGATTGCCAAGACCAATAAATGAAGTCAGCACAACAAGAAGTAGCCAACATTTTCAAGAAGGTAAGAACGTAAGTCTGTTGCTGTTGAGCTCGACCAATAAAGGCCGGGATAAAAAGTTCTCACATCAGTTGTGTACCAATCAACATCTTAAAAGCGATCCTTCGATAGTCGCATCCACCATACTCCGCACCAGGCCGAAAAGGCACTAGCGGATTGGTGAGACATCTTCTCAGCAAGACCATTATTGGGAAACTTCTTATAGGTGGGGTCTCACTGATAGTCACTGGTAATCTGGTCAGATATCGGTGGCGAGCGAGAAAACATGCCTCACTGATAGTCTGGTCCCGATTAGCCGTGGGACAAGCATTGTCAGTGATGGTATACACATATTTGCCCGTCTCTAGTATCTATAGATTGGTGGGCGTTCGGTATAAATCAAAATTTTGGTTTCTACCATTCGTTTTTTCTTAGTTCGGTTAGCAAAACTAGAAATCAAATATGACAATTCAAAGTAATTAACCAAAAATTCAGTTAACTGTGGCGTGGTTTCCGGTTTATGCAGAATAAACCTTACTTTTTACCTATCGTGCAACAAAAGAACAGTATAATATGTGTAGGACGCCACCAGACGATCCAGTTGACCAAAAGGGAGATATCAGCGTGCTTATTTCCCCATCTTTTCTAGTTTTGCAATTACCTCCATGAATCTCCAATTGATTTCTTCATCTTTGTCTACGCTTTTGCGTGTGTCTAATTGCTACAAAGAAGTATTTCTTTCGCTATGGATCATTCTCGATTAAAGACGGCTTAGAAATTAGATTTTAGGAGGACAAGTGGCTAGGTAATGCCTCACTCCGGGAACAATATCCAGCTCTATATAATATTGTGCGTCACAAGGGTGATACTATCGCCACAGTATTGGAATCATTTCCGTCAAATGTGACGTTTAGAAGAGATTTAATTGGACCCAGACTGCAATCGTGGAATATCCTGCTCCAGCGGTTGTCCACGGTGCAATTATCACAAGGGTTCAATGAATTTTGTTGAAACCTATATGGGAATGGACAATTCTCAGTTGAGTCTATGTATAGAGCTTTGCTCCAGTCTGATGTGCCAGTTGATAATAACAAGAAGATCTAGAAGATGAAGATACCTCTTAAGAATAAAATCTTTGTGTAGTATCTTCATCGCAAAGTCATTCTTACTAAATATAACCTTATTAAGAGGAATTGGCATTTTTTTCGAAAAGGGGGAGCTCCCCGGCCTCTGCATCAGAACGATGCATACGGCCATACTTATTAATAAGCAAATAGGTTCAACACAAGTCATCATGTCTCAAACAAAAGAACGAAAAATGCTCACAAAGAGCACAAAAAGAAAAGTAAAGCCACAACCGGCTGGCATAAGAAAGATAGGAAAACTAATTGCCTATCCTATTACATAACCGCCATCCAAACCGGTTGAAAATAGCCTGAGCTACCATCTCCCATCGGATAGATTCAGTAAGCATACGCTCCCTGGCCTCCGTCAGAGTGAGTAGCGACCACATACGGATCAACGCAGTGGCTCGGAAGATAACCTGCAAAAAATGAATGTTTGTTGTTCTGTTAAAGACCAAATCATTTCTGCAGTTCCAGACTGCCTATAATAAAGCACATACTCCTACACGAATGTGTCTCGCTGTTTGGGACTCTATCCCGTCAAGCCACGTCCCAAATAACGTGCTGATAGTATTCGGAGGAGTAATATTAAAGGCTATGTGAACCGTCCGCCACAAAATTTTTGCCAAAGGGCAGTCAAGAAAGAGGTGTTTGATGGATTCATCCCGATCACAAAAACTACATCTTGTAGATCCTGTCCAGTTGCGTTTTGCCAAGTTGTCTTTTGTTAAAATGACTTGTTTATGTACAAATCACATAAACACTTTAATTTTCAAAGGTACTTTGACTTTCCAAACATGTTTCGAACTAGGAATATAGCTAGAGTTGATAACATCCAGATACATGGATTTAACCGTAAACTCTCCATTCCTAGTTAGCTTCCAGCACAACTGATCGGGCCGTTGAGAAAGCTGAACATCCATCAGTCTTCTCACGAGATGGAGCCAGGCTTCCCAACGGTTTCCGGCTAGCGTCCTCCTGAAGTGAATATTGAGTGGAGTGGACTGAAGTACTGTTGCAACGTAAGCATCTCTTCGTTGAACAATGTTATAAAGCGAAGGATATTGAAGCGCGAGGGGTGTTTCCCCTAGCCATGTATCCTCCCAGAATCTCGTAGTGGTACCGTTTCCAACTATAAACTTTGTCCTATTGAAAAAAACTGATTTAACTCTCATCAATCCTTTCCAAAAAGTCGAGTCCGTCGGCCCCACTGTCACCTGAGACAACGTTTTGGAATGAAGGTACTTATTACGCAGAATCTGCGCCCATGTGGCCTCCGTCTCTACAGATAGCTTATACAGCCACTTGCTGAGAAGACATATGTTCTTCACCTCAAGATTTTCAATACCTAGACTCCCTTGGTCTTTCGGTCGACAAATAATATCCCATTTAGCGAGTCTGTATTTTCGCTTTAGTTCATCACTCTGCCAGAAGAAACGTGATCGATAGAAGTCAAGCCTTTTCCGAACTCCAACTGGTACCTCGAAAAAGGACAAGAGAAACATGGGCATACTCGTGAGAACCGAATTAATGAGAATTAATCAGCCTCCGTATGACATCAGCTTGCCCTTCCAGCAGCTCAGTTTCTTCTCAAATCGATCCTCAATGCACTTCCATTCTCTGTTTGTGAGCTTACGATGGTGGATTGGTATACCCAAATACGTTAAAGGTAAAGCCCCCAATTCGCACCCGAACAATTGTTTGTAAGCATCTTGTTCCTCATTGGCTCTTCCAAAACATAACAATTCGCTTTTATGGAAGTTAATGTTTAACCCGGTCAATTGTTCGAATAAGCAAAGCACCAGCTTCATGTTTCGTGCTTTTGCCAAGTCATGCTCCATAAAGATGATAGTATCATCGGCGTACTGTAGAATAGACACACCTCCATCAACTAGATGAGGAACCAGGCCACCTACCTGACCAGCATCCTTAGCCCTTTCTATTAGAATTGTCAACATGTCGACTACTATGTTGAACAGAATAGGTGACATCGGATCTCCTTGTCTCAGGCCCTTATGTGTTTGGAAGTAGTGACCTATGTCGTCATTCACTTTAATTCCAACACTCCCTTTTTGCGTGAAAGATTCTACCTGATGTCTCCAGGCCTGATCGAAACCTTTCATACGCAAGGCCTGATGGAGTCTTTTGTCAGTATGATGAGACAATAAAACATTTGTTCATCCAATGCAAATTGGCTTGTTCTACATAATCAGTCATCCAAATAGCTTCCGGCTTGTATCCTCCATATAGTGTTGCTAATATATTTGGCAACTGGTTATTATGGGAATGATCACACGTTTACAATTCTTCTCAGGGTAGGAGCGCTTGTCGTTATTTGGTCCTTTTGACTATGTAGAAATTATAAGGCTTTTAACGGTAAAAGTATTTCTCTCATGCAGGTTATCTACAAATGTACCGGGACGCTTCTTTACTCTGCATGTTTCATTGTATTTTGCCTCTAAAAAAAATTTATGTGAGGACCTTATTTGACTGTGTGCATCTTAGTTATGCAGAGGTTATACGAGGGAACGACTAGTATAGAATCTGGGCATCCGGTGCAAAAATAGAAAAACGATTCTGAACCATTGGATTTGGGATGAATGGTAAGGATCTAGGTGGAGGAATCTGTACTCACGGTTACATAATTCTGTGCAAAAACATCCCTCTGGTCCTCATGTTTTCTCTTCGGATCCTTCTCAGATCCCCAATCCTCCATCGGCCCTCTCGACCTCTCCAGCCGACGAGCGACGCTATCGGTGGTCCAAGCCAGATCTGGTGTTGGCTCCCCTCCACAGCTTCTTCTCCCTGCCTCCTGTCTTCCACTCCGGCTTCAAGGTCGCGTGGATCCGCCTCCCGGCCAGGCCCAACGCCCAACGTCGCGCGGCGCATCATCGCAGGGATTCGTCGGCCGTCGCTAGTCGTCCTCGCCGATGGCCGCGGGCGCCTCGCGCACAGCTGCCTAGGTCACCATCTGGCCTCCACCATGCCGGACTCCGACGGGTTCGCGACAGATCCGAGGACCCGCGGCACAGAGTTGTTAGAGAATACGCAGCCCCAACGGCTACACGCGCCAGCTCTTCTTCCTGACTCCATCCCCTCACTGGCTCAGTATTAAGGTATCTTCTCTCTCACCCATATATTTCTATCTAATGGGGAAGTCTAGTTTGTGTTCGAGTCTGGGCACATGCCCAGCCAACGTAGCCACTGATTTACCTCATGTTCTATGTTTACCCATCACATGTAACAATTTTGAATGCACAGAATAGTTTACTGCTTGTACTCCACTACATAGTTCCATTTAATCTATTGCGCCATGTATATGCTACCCCCTCCGATCCAAAAATAAGTGTCGTGGTTTATTTTGGATCAGAGTGAGTATTGAATCAAAGCATGAATATTTCGGAGGCAGTGCACATGTCTTTGACTGAATTGACTATGGATCTAGCTAGGGGAAGTATGCCGAGAGTGCACACAGTTATCAATTTGGCATTCCTTCAATTGCGGATCTTACGCGTACATCGGGCAAATTATTAGCTAAATTTAGCTAGCTTCTAGTTGAATTGCTTTCAACCGGTGATTGAAAGCCTGTAGCCTTCTAATTTGCAACCATGCAATTGGAGATGACTTCTGAATTTGTTTTGTTTCAGGAGATTGAGAAGTCAGACATCTGGATTTTGGTGTAGAACACATGTTATGCTCTGGGTATGATGAGTAGTTTAGAGCTCATTGACTAGTACTAAGCTCTGCCCCTGCCATTGCTCTTGGGTCATTTTGAAGAATTATTTACAGCTAGAGAATCTTAGTTGTTGCTGTCTCACCTGGTTCTAAGCAAATAAAAACAGTATTTGTTTTGTGTGCTCTTTCCCAGGCATATGAAGTTCCAAGAGCAAGAAACAGTATAACTGGAGGCAAGAGAAGAACTTTCTGTCATATACCATCAGGATAGCAAAGCTGATACAATTTTTTAAAGCAATGCTTGTTCAGTTGTGATCCTAAAGTCCTTCACACTCATTCGTACTGGTCATGCACTAGAAATGATCATGTCATCTTATGTATCACTTCATATGTATGTATGTCTCTCGTGGATGCGCCAGATTGACAAATATGTGTGCCCGGGAAGGGTCTGGTTTGACATGTACTCAAATATTTGTGCAACTGATGGTCTAGCTTTACATGTACTCAAATAATTCCAATATTTGTGCTTGGAATTGTCCAGTCTAATATGTGCCTGAAATAGTCTAGCTTGACCTAATTTTCCAATCTTCACTTATGTTTGTGATACATATTGACACACTTTGGTAACCAACTTGTTTAGTTTTCTTGCACGATTGATAGACATATAGTAGAAGCCAGTACTGTACTTATATATACATGAAACCATCCATTAGACAAGTATAAAGCTGAAGCATCAACGCTGTGACGATTTGAAAATTAGTCTTATATACCAAGGACAAAATGAACGAATATGAGAAAGGTGAGGTGTTTACAGTGAAAGTCATGTTTTATATCTGACTACTAGCAGGGGGTTTCGTAAAAATGTACATTAAGTGGCAGGAGGTACCTCTGTGCCATTCATCTTCAATCCAATGGCCCAGAATGTGTTTTTCTATTTTTGCACCACACGTGTAGATTCTATACTAGTTGCTCCCGGTTATATGTAATGCTTAAACCTTCTAAGTGATAAAGCGCCCCTTATCGAAAAAACGTTTGTCTACGCTATTTGCCGTCCTTGATTCCTTTTCATTCTTTCTTGAGACCACGTCTTAAACTGTTTATTTAATCAGCAAATCACAACGGTTTGCATTACCATAAGGTTTTTTATGTGCATCAATCGACGTGAAGGTCGTCCAAGGTTATCATGTTTTCAAAAAAGACCGATGTACCATGTGGAGTCTTAGTTTAGTGGTTTGTCATGTGGTTGTGTAGCCTAATCATCCGAGTTTAATTCTTAGAATTAACGGTGATGCACGGGGTTTTTCACATTTATTAAGGATCAAGTTTGATGTGTGATGACATCACTCGTCAAGATAAAATCTTGGTACCCATACTATTAAAGCTGTGTGCATCCTTAAATGGTGCAGAGGCCAGGAAGTGAAATTTTCTCCTTATCTTGATGGTTGTGGTGGTGATCTAAGATGGGAGGAGATCCCACAAATTTGCTAGTGCCTTTCCGGCCCGGCGTGGAGTACCGACAGGTGTAACTATTGGAAGTTCCAACTTCAAGATGTTGATTGGAGCACCATTTCATCTTCGGGTGAAAACTCTTGTTCTGGCTTTCATTGGTTGGGCTCAACAATTGCAAACTTGCGTCGTTACCTTGTTGAAGGTGTTGTCTCCTTACTATTGTGTTGGCCTTCACTGGTTGGTCTTGCCAACCATGATGAAAATCCTTGTCCAGATCGTCTTTGATCAGATGTTGCGACGACGATGCGAGGGCATTTGTTCCTTCTTGGACGCATTGCTGCAGAGAAACTCGAGTTAGTCATTGGTTTTAGTTCCATACGTCCTAATGGTTTGACTGTGGTTGACTTATGTTATGTGCTCTATTTGTTGATGTTCTTGACTTCAGTACCTATATTAACTATAATAAAGTATGATTATGTGCATTACAATAATGCAGAGGCTGGGGTTTTGACCCCCTTTTTGGAAGAAAAAAACATGCGGCAATGTGGGGATTGATGCATGTGTGCCATTGAGCGTCTGAGCTGGACCAGGCGTGCATTAACTGGCCCATCACTACCGGGTTATTGGGGGTAGGGCGCATGAGCCGTTGGATCTAGTAGCATGGAGCAAAAGTGACAAAGAAACAAATTTGGAAAAGCAGGGTGGATGTTGTAATCTGTTCTGAAATGAAACTTGTCATGTTTGTTTGTGTTCTTCTGTTCGCACACCCATCAATCTGATGCCTGAGATTAAGATCTGAATGCGATTTTCACATGTGAGTCCGTTAGGGCTTGTTATAACTCCACCTTTTATTTTTCAAAATATATATATATATATAAGGACTGGACTAACGTCCAAACGCTCTGTCTATAAGCAATAGATCCGAACGAAATTTTCTATACCACCCAAAGTACTAGTTGCATGCATGCGTTAAGAACGCCCTCCTCCCCTTCTAATTACATGCATACATGTATTAAAATGACTAATTTTACTTTCACGTGCACTACTCCCTCTAATTACATGCATATATGCACTAGAGGACAAAAAGCCGATGTGATCTTAGATTCCTTCTTTTTTCAAACTTCAAAATGTTTTATAACTCAAACCGTCGCTCCGATTGAAAACCCGTTTTCACATAAAAGATTAGTCGCGAGGAGGTATCTCGTATTGATATGTTTCGATGACTTTTTTTTCGAGCCAAAAGTTATCAGGCCCAGGCTAAGTAAGTTATCACGTCTCTGGTTCATTAAATTATCATCTTGTTTATATAGAAATTACCACGGCATAAGAATGATGAACCAACCTTCTCTCCACGTGCAAATGAACCAGATGACATAATAGCTGATGTCATCCTAGATTCTTCCCTATTTCAAAACTTCAAAATCTTTTGTAGCTCAAACCATCGGTCCGATTGAAAAAACGTTTTCACATAAAAGATTTGTCGCGACGAGACCTACAAAACTAGATCCCATATTGATATGTTTCGACGACTTTTTTTTGTCAAAAGTTACCAGGCCCAGACTAATTAAGTTATCACGTTTGTGATAACTAAGTTACATCTTGTTATATAGAAATTACCGGGCATAACATTGGTCCTCCAACCTTCTCCCCACATGCAAATGAACTAGAAGACAGAATAGCTGATGTATCCTAGATTTTCCCCTATTTCAAAACTTCCAAATGTTTTGTAGCTCAAATTGTCGGTTCGATCGGAAAATCGTTTTCACATAAAAAATCCGTCACGACGAGAGCTTCGAAACTAGATCACATGTTGATATGTTCGGATGACTTTTTTCGATCAAAAGTTACTATTTCTGGGCTAAGTAAGTGTGACGACCCCGGTTTAATCGTGCACTAATCATACACGCAAATGCGCACGATCAAGCCTAAGGACTCACTTGAAGATATCACAACACAACTCTAAAACATAAATAAAGTCATACAAGCTTTATATTACAAGCCAGGGCCTCGAGGGCTCGAATACATAGCTCGATGGCATACAAGCGTCAGCGGAAGCATTAGATATCTGGGTACAGATATATTACAGAGAGAGAAAAAGGCCTTCACAGAGGCGGGGTAAAATAAAATACTACGATCGAAAGGCGTAGGCCTCCTGCCCTGGACCCTCCGATCCTACTCCTGGTCGTCAGTCGGCTCCTCGTAGTAGTAGTACTCGCCAGGCGGGTAGTAGTACTGGTCGTCGGCTGGGGTGTCTGGCTCAGGGGCTCCGTCGTCTGGTGGCATCAAATGGAAATATGAGGGAAAAAGAAAATAAAGCAAACGTGAGTACTCATCCGAAGTACTCAGCAAGCAAGGATCTACACTACATATGCATCATTTTCAAAGGGGGCTGTATATGTGGACTGGGCTGCAGAAATGCCAGAATAGAGGGGGAAGCCTAGTCCTATCGAAGACTAGCATCTTCAACAATCTTCGACAGTCTTGCAGCAATAGAAGAGAACAGATGAACATAATGTAAGGTAGTAGTAGTAGTATCATCAACCTCGACCTGAGATCCTTTCTCGGCTCCCTGCGAGAAAGCAATCCCAGAGCCGTACTATCCAGTTCTCATCACATGTTCTAGTTGTACCGATCGGGATACAACTCCGAGTGTCCGTTACCGTAGGACAGGCTATCGATAGAAGTTTCTTCCCTGCAGGGGTGCACCAACTTACCCACCACGCTCGCTTAACTCCGGCTGGACACACTTTTCTGGGTCATGCCCGGCCTCGGCTAAGCAACACGCCGCAACCCGACCTAGGCCTATAAGAGAGGTCAGCACGCCGGACTAAACCTATGCCCCCAGGGGTCTTGGGCCATCGCCCCGGGAACTCCTGCACGTTACGGGGCCACCGAGAGCAGACCTAGCAACCCCTTATACAAGCGCGGTTGCGTTACCAGTCCAACTCGGCGTGCGCCGCTCCTTACTGACGTCAAACAAGCTTCGGCTGATGTATACGACGCAGAACGCCCATACTATGCCCACGTGATGGTTAGTGCTATCGGGCCAGAGGCCCCTCGGATCAAATATCCAAACCGTAGTGGATTAGGAGCACGCGGAAACGAGCAGAGACTCACGATCGATGTGACCCCGTCGCCCCGTCTCGAGGACTTGCGGCAAGGGCTAAGAATGCCCGGCCACGCCTCGTAGTTATCTCGCAGGCACCATCCAGGTCAACCCGACTCCACCTCACTTCGCAATAAGCTCGCGCGGGTACCCCTCAGGGCCGACCCGTCTTTAGTATCATGGTTTAGTGCAATTCAACTCATCAACAGTACCTGTGTGTCTGACACCGAAGGGAACCCTGAGGAATCACCCTTGATGGAATTCCCGCTCGATGTTATCATCAAGGTGAACGAAGGAGGAATCACCCTCGAGGTCCACGCTTGAGGAGTTGCGCGACGACGTCGTTATCGGGGGTGGTGTAGGAGGAATCACCCTCGCTTACCACGACCGAGTAACTAACCTACAAGATTAACATCAGAAGTGCTGACGAGGTATCACCCTCGGCACTCGACGGTAACCCAGCAGTGTCGGCAACTAAGGGGGAAGTGATGTGTGGTGCCAGGGTCTAGTCTTCAATCCCGATGATCGGGTCTTCTGATATCCAGCAGGGCAGTCGGGATCAAGTGGGGGTCTCTGTCGTGTCTCTACCCAGCCTATACTAAGCAGTCTAGGATAACCAGTAAGGTAGCAAGGCAGGTTAAAATAAACAGGCTATGCAGCAGATATAGGAAAACAGTAGCAGTAGCAGTTCTAATGCAAGCATAAGAGAGAAGGGAATAGGCGATATAGGCATGCTCAAAATGGGGGTGCTTGCCTGTTTGCTCGGGGGCAAGGGCAAGGTCTTCAGTGGTATTGTCGGGGACGTAGTCGTACTCCTGAGCTGCGTCTGTCTCGGGAGCTACGCTAACGTCGGGGTCTACCGAGAGAGAAGAGGGGGGAGAAACAGGTAAACATAATGCAAACAAATGCAATACGGTGCGTGTGATGCTATGATGCAGTGCAGGGTCGCCTAATTATGCATCTAAGTCATTTTAGTTATCTTAGGGTTAGTGCGGGATTTATTTAATGGAGGGTGTGCACTATTCATCTGCCAGATTCGGGTCCGGAGTTGCGAGTTCTTCTACGTAGGAGGTTTCGATGGAGAAACAGACGGCATGATCAGACTCGGCTCGTCGTTCTGAGCAAGTTTCATGTTTTAACTTTTTCGATCCGAGCTACGGTTTAAAAGTTATGAATTTCTAAAGATTATTTGAATTTCTGGAATTATTTTAAATCACAGAAATGAATTATGATGTCATCACTGCGTCACAGTGACGTCAGCAGGTCAACTGCGGTTGACCAGGGTCAAACCTGACATGTGGGTTCAGTGGGACCCACATGTCAGTCTCTGTTTAGTCTAACAGTGGATTAACTTAATCCACAGGGTTAATTAGGGGGTGGGCCCCACTTGTCAGTGAGACATTAGGTTAATCTAATTAATTTTATTTAATTAACTATTCAATTAGTCTAATTAATCGCGGGGGCCCACATGTCAGTGAGAGGGGATGAACAGTAGCCACGGTTGACCGTGGTCAACGTGGTCAAAATGGCCAGGGGGCCCACTGGTCAGCGTCCCAGAGTATACCCCACGCCAGCCACGCTGGCGGCGACCGGCGTTTAGCCGCCGGCAACGTCGAAACGCGGCGAAGGGCGCAGGCCGGCGTCGGATTTCGCCTACGGGCACCCATTTGACACGCGCGAGGGCGCGTTCGAACGAGTCGAACGAGCCGCGTCGATTGGTGGCGACGGCACGGGCGGACTCGGCCGGAAACGGCGCCGGCGACGAGCAAAAGCGGCGGCGCGTTCGGAACCTCGCCGGGAGTTAGGTTAGGAGGCACGGGGAGACTCGTTCGCGAGCTCGTCGAACTCCTGAGAGCACTAGGAGCTCAATGGTGGCCTCAGGTGAGAGCAGCAAAGGCCATGGCCACGACCACGAGCTCGCCGGCGGCGGGCAGAGCTCGGGTGCGGCGGCAACTAGCTACGGCGTGTGAGGAGGGCAACGAGGGGAGGCAGGAGGAGGAGGAGCTCACCGAGTGGTCACGAAAGACCTGCAGAAGCTTAGTAGCAGCAGAGAGGGTCGCAACCGCCGGCGAGCTTCGGAGTCGAGGAAGAAAGGGGGCGACGGCGAGCAGCAGTTGCAGGGCCTCCACGCCACGATTCGACGGAGCAGGCGACGTGGTCGATCACGGCGCGTCTCCTGGACACGAAGGCGAGGCGAGGCGACGTCGCTGGCCACGAGAACGGCGGCGAACGGCGGCGGATTCGTTCGGCCTCGCGTGAATCTGAGGGGAAGAGAAGGCGAGGCGAGCGAGGAGAGGAGGCGGAGGAATGACGGAGAGGCCGAGGCGAAGAGGAGGGCGTCGACCTTATCCCCTCGTCGACTCCGGGCGTCGGTGGCGTCGGCGTGTCGGCGCGCGACCGGCGCGCGCGCTCGCGCCCACTGCGACGGCGACACGCACAGGAGAGAGACGACGTCATGGGCCTGGTGGGTCGGGGTTCGGAGCACTGTGCACTAAGGCCCAGTGCACAGTGCCTCGTTTTTATTTCTCTGTTTCTGTTTTCTATTTTCTTTTAATCTTTTCTGTTTTGAAATAGTTAGGGCACTTGTGCACTTTTGAAAAATGTGGGAGTTGGCCCAAATATTGCAATGCAATATTAGCTCTCACCAAAAAGTGGTTTGAACAGTTTTGGAAGCCATTTGATTTAGTAATGATTTTAAATGAATTTAATATTGCTGTTTTGGGTGCTGTTTCATCTAGTTAGAGTCACTTGTCCAACTCCAAATATTTTGATATTGATTTTAGAAATGTTCCTGAATTATTTGCCATTTAATGAACATTTTCCCAACAGTGTTTGATCAACTTTATAATTCACTTTTGAATTTGAGTTGATTTTCATATGTGAATTTGAATTGGATCATTAACCCATATGACTTGGCACTGCAAATGATCATGACTTGGCATATTCAACAGAGTATCACAGTACTTATTACAAGGGGGTGTTACAAGTTCTCCTCCTCTAAAAGAAATTCTCGTCCCGAGAATTTAGGAGGTAGAAGGAAAGAGTCCGGGATATTCTTCCCGAAGATGATCCTCGCGTTCCCAAGTGGCTTCATCTTCAGTGTGGTTCGACCACTGCACTTTTAGGAACTTGGTCGTCTTCTGACGAGCTCGACGTTCAGCTTCGTCGAGGATGCGGATCGGATGCTCCTTATAGTAAAAGTCATCTTGTAGCTCGAGCATCTCATGATCCACTGCACGGTGCGGGGATTCCTTGAAGCACTTTCGGAGTTGCGACACGTGGAAGACATCATGAATATGGGAGAATTATGGTGGCAACTCCAATTGATATGCCACCTGTCCACGCCTAGCCACGATGCGGAAAGGACCAATATAGCGAGGAGCTAGCTTGCCCTTGATTCCGAAACGACGGGTGCCCTTCATTGGAGTGACACGAAGATAGGCTTGATCACCAGGTTGATAGATCACACCCCATCGCTTGCGATCACAATTACTCTTCTGACGGTCTTGAGCTGCTTTGAGATTCTCCCGGACAATTCGGACTTGTTCTTCGGCATGCTGAATAATGTCCGGTCCAACAAGAGGTCGTTCCCCAGTTTTTGACCAATTCAGAGGGCTTCGACATTTACGACCATAAAGAACCTCAAAGGGGCCCATTTTCAAGCTGGCTTGATAGCTGTTGTTATAAGAGAACTCGGCATACGGGAGAGATTCCTCCCATTTCTTACCGAAGGATATAACACAGGCTCGAAGCATGTCTTCAAGCACTTGATTAACGCGCTCAACTTGACCTTGGGATTGTGGATGATAAGCTGAACTCCAGGTAATATGAGTTCCCATTGCTTTCTGGAAACTTTCCCAGAAATGGCCAGTGAAAATGCTGCCACGGTCTGAACTAATTTCCTTGGGAATACCATGGAGTGAAACAATTCTGGAGATATATAGCTCTGCTAACTGACTAGCAGTAATAGTCTCCTTAACTGGCAGAAAGTGTGCAACCTTGGAAAGTTGGTCAACGACGACAAGAATAGCATCGTGACCCTTCTGAGACTTGGGAAGACCAGTAATGAAGTCCATTTGCACTTTATCCCACTTCCATAGAGGAATAGGGAGCGGTTGCAGAATTCCAGCAGGTTTCTGATGTTCTGCCTTCACGCGACGACAGACGTCACACTCGGCAACATAACGAGCAATATCTTGCTTCATTCTAGACCACCAGTACCTTTGCCTAAGATCTCGATACATCTTGGTACTACCCGGATGGATAGATAGCGGTGTATCATGGGCCTCCTTCATGACTTTGTCGGTCATCAGCTCGAAGCGAGGTACTACAATGCGGTCTCGGAAGTACAAGGTTCCATCTTCAACAATCGAGAAATCCCTGTACTTTTGGAGGTGAAGCTCTTTCTTCATTAGATCAATTTCAGCATCTTTGGCTTGCGCAATCTTGACAGCTTTCTCAAGATCTGGCTGTATCACAAGATTATTAAGAGAACCTTGCGGAATGATGCAGAGATTCAGCTTGCGTAATTCTTCATATAGCTGGGGTTGAGCTTGCTTTACCATGAGGTTACTACAATATGACTTGCGGCTCAAGGCATCAGCCATCACATTAGCTTTGCCAGGAGTGTAGGAAATACCACAGTCATAATCGGTGATTGTTTCCAACCAACGCTGCTGACGAAGATTAAGTTCCGGTTGAGTGAATAAGTACTTCAAGCTCTGATGATCGGTGTATATCTCACACCGATTACCAAGGAGGTAATGACGCCACTGCTTCAAAGCATAAATGACAGCAGCAAGTTCGAGGTCGTGCACTGGGTAATTCTCTTCATGTGGACGCAGTTGTCGCGAAGCATAAGCAATAACTCTTCGTTCTTGCATTAGGACACAACCTAGTCCTTGGCGAGAGGCGGCGCAGAAGATCACAAAATCTTTGCGAGAGTCTGGAGGAGCAAGGACTGGAGCAGAAGTCAGCTTGTCCTTGAGGGTCTGGAAGCTTTCCTGACATTTGTCTGTCCACTCAAACTTAACGCCTTTGTGGAGCAGATTAGTCAGGGGCTTGGCAATCTTGGAGAAATTCTCGATGAAACGGCGGCAATAACTTGCAAGCCCGAGGAAACTTCTGACTTGCTTGACATTCTTCGGAGGGGTCCAGTCAAGAATAGCCCGAACTCGCTCCGGGTTAACTGCGATACCATCCTTGGAGATGACATGTCCAAGGTAGGTTACCTCAGAAAGCCAGAATTCACACTTTGAGTACTTGGCATATAATTGGTGCTCTCGAAGTCTCTCTAGAACAAGGCGAAGATGCTCAGCATGTTCTTCTTTGTTCTTCGAATAAACTAGAATATCATCCAGATATACCACGATGAATTTGTCGAGGTAATCCATGAATATGTAATTCATTAGGCGGGAGAATGTAGCTGGAGCGTTTGTTAAACCAAACGACATGACTGTGTACTCGTAAGAGCCATAACGAGTAACGAATGCAGTCTTCGGAATATCCTCTTCGCGGACACGGATCTGGTGATAACCCAACCTCAAGTCGAGTTTAGAAAACACCGAAGATCGATCAACTTGCAGGATCCTACTCTCCGTGTGCACTCTGATGCAGAATCCGGTCTTATCGAATGACAACTCGGAGTATAATACAACTCGGAGAGAAAGGTTAAACAAAACAATGGAAAGGAAAATGATTATCAGACTAATCAGATCAAAGACAGGGAAATCGCACTGAATCCAGCTCTCTGGGTGGATAGAATTAACGAGATCCTAAATGTCGGTGTTAGTAAATTTTATTAAACCCGAATAGATGAGAGATTAGAATCCCAGAGTAAAGACGAGGAATAAAAGATCCTAATACCACCCAGTTGGCGACGTGGGCCCGTAAGCCACACAGCCAAGTTAATAAAACAGTTTTCGACCACTAGACTCAACTTCGGCCAAAGAGTTGGAAAGGGGGACTCCTAGAGGCAGTCGGCTCTGATACCAACATGTGACGACCCCGGCTTAATCGTGCACTAATCATACACGCAAATGCGCACGATCAAGCCTAAGGACTCACTTGAAGGTATCACAACACAACTCTAAAACATAAATAAAGTCATACAAGCTTTATATTACAAGCCAGGGCCTCGAGGGCTCGAATACATAGCTCGATGGCATACAAGCGTCAGCGGAAGCATTAGATATCTGGATACAGATATATTACAGAGAGAGAAAAAGGCCTTCACAGAGGCGGGGTAAAATAAAATACTACGATCGAAAGGCGTAGGCCTCCTGCCCTGGACCCTCCGATCCTACTCCTGGTCGTCAGTCGGCTCCTCGTAGTAGTAGTACTCGCCAGGCGGGTAGTAGTACTGGTCGTCGGCTGGGGTGTCTAGCTCAGGGGCTCCGTCGTCTGGTGGCATCAAATGGAAATATGGGGGAAAAAGAAAATAAAGCAAACGTGAGTACTCATCCGAAGTACTCAGCAAGCAAGGATCTACACTACATATGCATCATTTTCAAAGGGGGCTGTATATGTGGACTGGGCTGCAGAAATGCCAGAATAGAGGGGGAAGCCTAGTCCTATCGAAGACTAGCATCTTCAACAATCTTCGACAGTCTTGCAGCAATAGAAGAGAACAGATGAACATAATGTAAGGTAGTAGTAGTAGTATCATCAACCTCGACCTGAGATCCTTTCTCGACTCCCTGCGAGAAAGCAATCCCAGAGCCGTACTATCCAGTTCTCATCACATGTTCTAGTTATACCGATCGGGATACAACTCCGAGTGTCCGTTACCGTAGGACAGTCTATCGATAGAAGTTTCTTTCCTGCAGGGGTGCACCAACTTACCCACCACGCTCGCTTAACTCCGGCCGGACACACTTTTCTGGGTCATGCCCGGCCTCGGCTAAGCAACACGCCGCAACCCGACCTAGGCCTATAAGAGAGGTCAGCACGCCGGACTAAACCTCTGCCCCCAGGGGTCTTGGGCCATCGCCCCGGGAACTCCTGCACGTTACGGGGCCACCGAGAGCAGACCTAGCAACCCCTTATACAAGCGCGGTTGCGTTACCAGTTCAACTCGGCGTGCGCCGCTCCTTACTGACGTCAAACAAGCTTCGGCTGATGTATACGACGTAGAACGCCCATACTATGCCCACGTGATGGTTAGTGCTATCGGGCCAGAGGCCCCTCGGATCAAATATCCAAACCGTAGTGGATTAGGAGCGCGCGGAAACGAGCAGAGACTCACGATCGATGTGACCCCGTCGCCCCGTCTCGAGGACTTGCGGCAAGGGCTAAGAATGCCCGGCCATGCCTCGTAGTTATCTCGCGGGTACCATCCAGGTCAACCCGACTCCACCTCACTTCGCAATAAGCTCGCGCGGGTACCCCTCAGGGCCGACCCGTCTTTAGTATCATGGTTTAGTGCAATTCAACTCATCAACAGTACCTGTGTGTCTGACACCGAAGGGAACCCTGAGGAATCACCCTCGATGGAATTCCCGCTCGATGTTATCATCAAGGTGAACGAAGGAGGAATCACCCTCGAGGTCCACGCTTGAGGAGTTGCGCGACGACGTCGTTATCGGGGGTGGTGTAGGAGGAATCACCCTCGCTTACCACGACCGAGTAACTAACCTACAAGATTAACATCAGAAGTGCTGACGAGGTATCACCCTCGGCACTCGACGGTAACCCAGCAGTGTCGGCAACTAAGGGGGAAGTGATGTGCGGTGCCAGGGTCTAGTCTTCAATCCCGATGATCGGGTCTTCTGATATCCAGCAGGGCAGTCGGGATCAAGTGGGGGTCTCTGTCGTGTCTCTACCCAGCCTATACTAAGCAGTCTAGGATAACTAGTAAGGTAGCAAGGCAGGTTACAATAAACAGGCTATGCAGCAGATATAGGAAAACAGTAGCAGTAGCAGTTCTAATGCAAGCATAAGAGAGAAGGGAATAGGCGATATAGGCATGCTCAAAATGGGGGTGCTTGCCTGTTTGCTCGGGGGCAAGGGCAAGGTCTTCAGTGGTATCGTCGGGGACGTAGTCGTACTCCTGAGCTGCGTCTGTCTCGGGAGCTACGCCAACGTCAGGGTCTATCGAGAGAGAAGAGGGGGGAGAAACAAGTAAACATAATGCAAACAAATGCAATACGGTGCGTGTGATGCTATGATGCAGTGCAGGGTTGCCTAATTATGCATCTAAGTCATTTTAGTTATCTCAGGGTTAGTGCGGGATTTATTTAACGGAGGGTGTGCACTATTCATCTACCGGATTCGGGTCCGGAGTTGCGAGTTCTTCTACGTAGGAGGTTCCGATGGAGAAACAGACGGCACGATCAGACTCGGCTCGTCGTTCTGAGCAAGTTTCATGTTTTAACTTTTTCGATCCGAGCTACGGTTTAAAAGTTATGAATTTCTAAAGATTATTTGAATTTCTGAAATTATTTTAAATCACAGAAATGAATTATGACGTCATCACTGTGTCACAGTGATGTCAGCAGGTCAACTACGGTTGACCAGGGTCAAACCTGACATGTGGGTCCAGTGGGACCCACATGTCAGTCTCTATTTAGTCTAACAGTGGATTAACTTAATCCACAGGGTTAATTAGGGGGCGGGCCCCACTTGTCAGTGAGACATTAGGTTAATCTAATTAATTTTATTTAATTAACTATTCAATTAGTCTAATTAATCGCGGGGGCCCACATGTCAGTGAGAGGGGATGAACAGTAGCCACGGTTGACCGTGGTCAACGTGGTCAAAATGGCCAGGGGGCCCACTGGTCAGCGTCCCAGAGTGGACCCCACGCCAGCCACGCTGGCGGCGACCGGCGTTTAGCCGCCGGCGACGTCGAAACGCGGCGGAGGGCACAGGCCGGCGTCGGATTTCGCCTACGGGCGCCCATTTGACACGCGCGAGGGCGCGTTCGAACGAGTCGAACGAGCCGCGTCGATTGGTGGCGGCGGCACGGCCGGACTCGGCCGGAAACGGCGCCGACGACGAGCAAAAGCGGCGGCGCGTTCGGAACCTCGCCGGGAGTTAGGTTAGGAGGCACGGGGAGACTCGTTCGCGAGCTCGTCGAACTCCTGAGAGCACTAGGAGCTCAATGGTGGCCTCAGGTGAGCGCAGCAAAGGCCATGGCCACGACCACGAGCTCGCCGGCGGCGGGCAGAGCTCGGGTGCGGCGGCAACTAGCTACGGCGTGTGAGGAGGGCAACGAGGGAAGGCAGGAGGAGGAGGAGCTCACCGAGTGGTCACGAAAGACCTGCGGAAGCTTAGTAGCAGCAGAGAGGGTCGCAGCCGCCGGCGAGCTTCGGAGTCGAGGAAGAAAGGGGGCGACGGCGAGCAGCAGTTGCAGGGCCTCCACGCCACGATTCGACGGAGCAGGCGACGTGGTCGATCACGGCGCGTCTCCTGGACACGAAGGCGAGGCGAGGCGACGTCGCTGGCCACGAGAACGGCGGCGAACGGCGGCGGATTCGTTCGGCCTCGCGTGAATCTGAGGGGAAGAGAAGGCAAGGCGAGCGAGGAGAGGAGGGGGAGGAATGACGGAGAGGCCGAGGCGAAGAGGAGGGCGTCGACCTTATCCCCTCGTCAACTCCGGGCGTCGGTGGCGTCGGCGTGTCGGCGCGCGACCGGCGCGCGCGCTCGCGCCCACTGCGACGGCGACACGCACAGGAGAGAGACGACGTCATGGGCCTGGTGGGTCGGGGTTCGGGGCACTGTGCACTAAGGCCCAGTGCACAGTGCCTCGTTTTTATTTCTCTGTTTCTGTTTTCTATTTTCTTTTAATCTTTTCTGTTTTGAAATAGTTATGGCACTTGTGCACTTTTGAAAAATGTGGGAGTTGACCCAAATATTGCAATGCAATATTAGCTCTCACCAAAAAGTGGTTTGAACAGTTTTGGAAGCCATTTGATTTAGTAATGATTTTAAATGAATTTAATATTGCTGTTTTGGGTGTTGTTTCATCTAGTTAGAGTCACTTGTCCAACTCCAAATATTTTGATATTGATTTTAGAAATGTTCCTGAATTATTTGCCATTTAATGAATATTTTCCCAACAGTGTTTGATCAACTTTATAATTCACTTTTGAATTTGAGTTGATTTTCAGATGTGAATTTGAATTGGATCATTAACCCATATGACTTGGCACTGCAAATGATCATGACTTGGCATATTCAACAGAGTATCACAGTACGTATTACAAGGGGGTGTTACAGTAAGTTATCACATATGTGCTACATATTTACCATGTTGTTTATACAGATATTACCGGGGCATAAATCTGGTTTCTCTAACCTTCTTATCAGCTCGGGTTAAAGTTACTGCGGTGTTTGTGTGTGAGTTATCACGTATACGATGCATATAGTATCAAACTATTTACACAAAACTTATCAGGTGTATGTTTTTAAACAACCCCCTCGCCAAAGTTATCAGGACAGAAGCACATAAGTTATCAGGTCTGCGATGTGTGAGTTACCAAGCTATTCACACAAAAAAGTTACCGGGGGGCGGGATATTTCATCAACCCCTCCCCCTGCCAAAGTTATCAGGACCGAGGTACATAAGTTATCAGGTCTGCGATATGTGAGTTACCATGCTATTCACATAAAAGTTATTAGGACAGAAGCACATAAGTTGGTCATTGGCATCATACAAAAGCTAGCAGACCCAGGTTCGATACTGCTGGGCGCAATAATTTTTTGGAGCGAAAAAAAGGCAGTTATAGCCCTTCCCGACGCCCTTGTCGTCCTTCTCGCGAAAGTACCGGTCGAAAACGCAGTACGGATCGAGCCGGATCTGCTCGTCGTCAGAGCTGTCCTTGCCATCGTTGTCCTCCTTCTCCTCCTTCGGTGGCAGTCCGGCCATGGCACAAACCGCCTGATTCTGCTCTCGGGCGAGGGCGCGCGCGTTCCTTCGCTGTCGTTTCTTCACAATGCGGGCGCGGATGGCTTCATCCTCTGCGGCCGCCCGCGCCACCGCCATTTCCGCCGCGATACGGGCCTCGGCGGCCCTTATCCTCTCCTTCCCACAGCGTGCCGCCCATTCCCGGTGGGACTCATAGTCTGCCCGACCGGTGATGGGGAAGGAGAGGTGTTCTGGCTGCCGGGACCGCGAGGATCCAGCACTAGAGGACCCGAGCGCCCGGTGAGCCGACGCTATGGCGTCGCGGCGGACGGATCCGTCTGTCGGTCGGGCGCTGTCCTCCCGGGAGCACGGAGTGCAATGCGAACTGCCATTGCCTCCTCCAACCCGCACGGGATGACACCCCAGTTGACGGATCCGGACTGGTCGGAGTCCGATCCGCTGTCTGCCATGGCGGAGAAGGCAGGAATCCGCCGGAGGTGAGCTCGGGTGGCGGAGGGGAGTGGAGTGAAGTGGCTAGGGTTTGCTCCGGCGAGCGGATGGGGGCGAATATAAGTGGGGTCGGGTGGGCCAGCATGGGCCGGGTCAGACGTGGCGGGCGTGCTCGGGCGCCCCCCATATCCGCCCCATATTTGGGCTGGATATGGGCGGTGCCGGTCAGCCCGGGCGTTTGAGGCCCATTTGAGGCATCCGTCTGGGTCGAAAAAACGTGACCGTTCAGTGATCGGGCGGCCCGTCCGGGCGTATGAGGCGGGTTTGAGAAATCGGGTTGTAGATGCTCTTATAGGCTGTGATATGTGAGAGACTTGTACTTGCTACTCCACTGTTTACTTTTCTGCTTAAGCCAGCAACGCAGAGGCTGATTCAGCCACGGTCTGGTATTTCTGAATCTTCTGAATCACCACTTACTGGTGGTTTTCAGCATAAGAGCAACTCTAGCAGACCCCATATATGTCGCAAACCCGTAAAATTCTAGCGAGTATACGGGCTCGGTCCAATTTTCTGGCCAGAACAGAGCTCGTATACTCGTCCGGCCCGTAAATATTTTTACCGCGGCCCGCAAACCGCCCCCTCCCCCCCCGGAAGCAGTATATCTACGGGTTCGCGGGGCAGATGTGGGTCGAAACCCTATCCCCCCGCCGCCGCGTCTCGCCGCAATTCCCCACTCCCACCTCACATTTCTCGCCGCCGGTGAGCCCCCTTCCGCCCCCAGCCGCCATGTGGGGCCGCATGTGGAGCTCCGGCGGGGGCGGGGGCGGGGGCGGCGACCCCGAGCGCGAGCGGCGTGTCCGCTCGGACGGCGCAAGGAAGCGCGCGGCGAGGAAGTGGACGAACAAGGGCCTCGAGCCGCCGCCGAGCTTCCTCCTTCGCGAGACGGAGGAGTACGACCGTCGGCACGGGCGTACGCCCTCCTCGGCCGCGGGCTCGCTCTCCGCCGCGAGATGTTCTCACGCCGCGAGCTCTTCCTCTTCCGGCGCGCGGCTTCTCCCCGTGAAGAGGGAGTGGTCGGAGGAGCCGTAGGAGATCGAGGTCGTCGCCGTCAAGCAGGAGCCGAAGGAGACCGAGCGTCGAGGGGTCGTCGGGCCCGAAGATTTCGTGGCCGATTTCAACGCGGTCGCGGCCGCCATTGCCGAACGGAGCTTGCGCGAGGAGGCGGAGCGCCGGCGCCACGACGAGGAGCTCGAAGACCTCATCCTCAAGCAGGCGGTCGCGGCCAACCTTTCCGCGAAGGACAAGGACGACGAGTGGTGGCGCATCCGCGAGGAGCAGAGGGAGAAGTTCATCGATCTCGTCAGCTCCGACGAGGACTGAGCTCCTCCACCGCGTCGTCCTCGGCCGCGAGCTCGTCCATTTTGGTATATCGACCTCGGCCTCGCCGCCGCGAGATCCCCCACCCCCCTCTAGTAGTAGTAGTAGAATGTAGTATGTGATGATGAACTATGAATGATCATGTAGTATGTGATGAACTAGTGTGGTTGCAATTTCTCCCGCGAAGCACTTTTTTAAATTATACAGTTGCATATACTGGTTCTGCTCTGCCGCGCCTGATTTCAATCCGTAAAACAGTTCTTCGTCGAACTGTAAACGCCTTATGCGGGTCGCGGTTTTACGGGGTCTGCTAAAGATGCTCTAAGCCTGAGAGACTTCGTTGTCCAAAAATCCAACACCAAAGGACAATTTACGGCAAGTCGGCGTCGTCCAGAGGAAACCAATTGTGGACTCCATCACTTGTTTTTCCCAGCAAAATTCGTCGGTTGGTTGATCAAAAGAGTGGTCCAGACATGAACAAAGCAGTGGAGCACATTGGTTTCTTGAGCCGTCGGGCAACGGCTACAGCGCATCGGAGGGCTATACTCTAGCAGGTTACTGTGGGATTGATTGCTTGTCCATGTCTCTGGTCCTGTTGGTATCTTCGCAGCTACTGCAGTTGCAAATGCTGCACACAAGGCACAAGGCAGTGTGAGATCCAGATCAGAACAACATGGCCTCATGGGACTCAATGAAGGCGAGGTGCTCATTTCAGCCGTCCCACTCGTAAAACAGGTTAGCTCTTAAAAGATTCGCTTTTGAGGAGTTAAGCTGCACATAACCAAACTCTTGTTTGGTTTAACTCCTCTTTTTTTTTTTACAAGAAATGCCTCTTCTCTCTCAAATTTGAGCAACTTAACTCAAGTCTCGCCAAAAGATTCTCTCTTTCCCGAGTGGCCACCTCTATGTCTTGCACGGCCACCTCCATGCCTGTGCGCCTCTGCCGTGTTCACCACCCCCCACGGTGACCGACACCCCGCAGCCCCGCCGACACCAACCGTCAAATTCCGGCGAATTTTTTCCTTCACCCTTTCGTTTTTTCCGTCGTCTCCGGCCACAGTGGTGCTCCTCGTCATCATCCTAAGCCCGGCGATGCTCCTGCCCCGTCGTCCCCGAAGAAAGTTGCAGCAAGCGCGAAGGAACACCTACAAGGAAAAACTCGCTTACAAGGGAAAACTACCGACGAAAAAGTGGCTCTCGTCGCCATCGCCGAACCCAATGAATCCTTGCATTCTGGATCATGCATGCCACTAGAAGAAGGACGATGGGAAGAACCCATTCAGACGAAGAAGCGCCCAAGCCATGGCCCGTGGAGGTCTGGAGGATCAATTTCACTTACTTTTTAGACTACTTTGTCGCACGCTTACGTCGTGCACAGTGTGTCTCTATCAAGTTACTAATGCGAAGCATCTATCTTAAGTCCTAGCTAGCTCATGGAGATCATCTAGTGGTGAGAAGTCGTCGTTGGCCGGTGAAAGATAGAAGAAGAATGAAGAAGGAAGAAGAAGAGGAAGAGAGACTTTCAGGTGGGGTCTAGTTCGTTTGAGAAGTTTGTCTGTTTGAGAGTTCGGTTAGGTTCGCGATTTTTAACTCCTCAAATTCAGGGAGTTAAGGTTTGAGGAGGCGTTTGAAGAGTTAAATTTCAGATGTTCTGTTAAGAGATGCCCTGAGACTCCAGGTTCATATGTTTTGACTTCTGGTTGTTACATTTACAGCAAAGTACTAGCACTTACTAAAGCTAGTTGTAGAACTCATGCAAATGGGCCTGAGAAAATGCTCCTGTGGGAATAAATTTTGCATGGAAAGAGCATCACTCGCAATTCAAGCCTGCTTAAACAGGATCAGAGTAGAAGACTATGCTACCGAGTTCTCGCTCCAGTATGTATTCTTCATGCTTCCTAGTTATTTGTGATACTGCAATGTCATGCTCTAAGTTAAATACTCGCTCTGTTCCAAAATCAGGCTGAACTGTGCATTTTACTAGTGTTTATCCAAAGCGATTCATAAACCTGAACAAGAGCAGCAAACTATTTGTTTCTCGACATCTTATTGAACTTAGAGCCAGTCCAATTCAGTTATACACTGCACTAGACAGTTAGAAGCCTAAAATCAAAGGAAGTACTCACACATTTCAATGTATATCATGCTAGGCTCAGAATCAGTGTCATTTTTCCGGTATCAGCGGCAAACAAATTAAGACAAGATCAGAACTCCGGTACAGGATAGACGGGTGAGTTGGCGCTAGAGATCACATTGGATAAAGCCTCAACTGAAGAGAGTGGTGATGCCTGTGATGGGTCTAATCGATACTTAGAAGATCTGTGCCTTGCAGCATCCAACATGTTCATCAAGGGCTTGTTTGGTTCTGCGGGATCCTCCCGGGATCCCCTTCTTTTCCCTGGGCGAGAACCCCGCGTGGCATTAATGGCCCGGTTTTCTTGCTACCGCGTTTGGCGGCACGTCGGAGGGGAAGTTTGCGCCCCGATCCAGCCGATATTCCCGGGTTTCTCTCCCACGCCTCTGGGCACCAGGAGAATTCTCCCCAGCCGAACAGATCTCTCCGCTTCTTGCTCGTGAGTCGCTCTTCTCCTCAGGCAACAACCTCCCGTGATCTTCTCACCTGTCGATCAGTCGACGACCAAACGATGACATGGAACAATCACACCCGTGGTCTTCTCGCCCGTGGATCCATGTATGCCGGAAAATTCTCTCCCGTGGTGTCTCTCCCCTGGGCATTATCTCCCCAACAACCAAACAAAGCCCAAGTGTTTGGAATTCCCCCGCGTTTGGTCGAGTCACACAGGTATACATCAAGTTCTTGCCCTTTTACATCTCTGATTAAATTTTGATCTTCTTTTTATCTTTTCGGTCATCCTTCCGCACCTTTCCGAGGCAGTTGGAATGGTAACAAAATCAGTTCCCAAAGAGCAGCTGACGACTGTTGCAAGCAGCATGGCCTGCACAGGTAGCTTGCACGGCTTCAACGGATACGGTTACAAGGCCACATTCCAGTCCCTGAAGAAGATTCAGGAATCCTTCGTGAAGGCTACCTCCTTCTGTAAGTCTCCTCAGTTCCATCATATATTGAACTCCCAAATTTGATGTGCCAATTTGCAGGGACTAATGCAATGCTTTGAGGAGGGTGCAAAGAGCCAAAGAAGGTCTACTCTGATAGGCTGAATGGTACTGTGTCAACCTGCTCTTTGGGGCAGTCCTGCACCAACTGGGACTGGTCCAGCCTCCAAAATCCACTCGAATGATAAGAGCACGGTACAATGACCATTTTAGTTGCATGCGTCACTCCCGTTTGTGCAGCGCACAAACTACACTCCCCCTTCTCCTCTGATCTTATTATCCATTACAGTCAGTGGGCAATGGAAACCTTGGAGGGTATGAATTGCACGCAGCAGTAGACATAACAGGAGCCACCAAAGATTACACAATTGGTCCCTACTGCTTGTATGATGTTGACAACCTTCAAGAAGACGAAGTGTTACGTTTGGGAGGAAACAGTGAAATTTCTTGGACAGACAGGCCAAAACTAGATCCCCTGTTGCATCATCTTCAGAACAGGAGGCCTGGACCAGAGCACCAAACAAGGCAAATTAATAGTAACCGGAGCCCAGTTGCAAATTGGCAAGATGATAAACACATTGTCACAGTATCGATTGCCACTGGTGCATGGAACTGGGGCAGTCCTAAAAGGGAAGTTTACCAGATAATGCGGCCTACCAGTAGTTGGAGCTCATATGCAGCACAGCAAGATGATAACCCAAGTTGGATGGGACCAGATACCTCTGATGGAGGGAACAAGAAGACTGGTGATCATGGCCCAGGTGGTGGAAGAGTAACAGCATTAAAATCGAACAGATCAACGCTCTGGTGTTAGTAATATTAGGAACTGGAAAGACCAGAAGAACAGCAATACTGGACAAAGAGGGAGTTCTAATTTCACACTGGTGGAACAACAACAGCTACATGCACAAGTCGATCCAATCATGAAGGAAGTAAAGAGGATCATCCACGAATCAAGGTATAGTTTCTATCCCAATGCAACTTTAAAAACATTATTCACAAGTGCTGAAAAGTAGCTACAATTCCTCAGGTACTAAGCTGACATATAGGTGGTAAGATAAGCGTTGGGTTGAAGTTTGAATATCACAAAGTTAAGGTAACTGCAATGATTGAAGAATGCAGCTGCTCTTGTAGACACCCTTGCTATTTGTTTGTATTTGTTTGGGGAGCCTTTGTTTTTAAACCTTATGTGTTTGGGTCTCTTTCAATACTTTGGAGTGATGCCATTTAGCTTTCTGAAGAGGAAGACATGTTTGTCGTCAAAGATATTCCTGAGTACCAACCCGAGAAGGAAAAGACACTGGCGGGACATGACAACTACATGATGGTGAGCAGCTTGCCCGTCTGTTTCCGATGAATCATAAGAACCAAATAGAAATGTCATGGAAATTATTTCCCTGTTTGCAGGTTGACAAGCATCAGCATTTCCATAGCAGCGGGTGCTTGTGCCCCGTGCTTTACGACGGCTCCTTTACAGATTCCTCCTACAAGAAGTGCCTAGGGAACTTGATCAGGATTCACTACCGACATGATGCAAATTCATTCTGCAGTAAGTAGTTCCAGACTTCCAGTGGTGAACCGTGGCATGTTCATTTTAGCTCAAATAGTGCTTGTTTCTAGTAGTGGAACCTCTAAACCTCCCTAAAATGACCACATACGAGACTTCTGTGGTTTCAGATGTCCACAAACTTATATAATAGCAAAACAAAATCATAGGCGCGCATCGTGCCATGAAATATACACTTCCGGAAGTTCATGCAAAAATATGACCATCAATTAACTGTAGAAAATAAATAAATGTATACATACAGTTGTAGTATAAGGAACACTTGAATTGCAGGCTTTCACGAGCGGTGATCCTGCAGTCCTCGAGTGCTGGTTTAGTTTCCACTTCTGTTCTTCACTTCGGCAATCCAGAGGTGCAAGGATGCAATATTGACGAGCATATTCTGTATGTCGTAGCTTGGGAGTGGTCATCGCAGACTCTACAGCGTCCTTGTCGATGGTGCTGACAGCATCAACAGAAGTGAGGACATTGTTGTCCTAGAGGTGGATGCCTCCATGGACAGAGGAAAGTGGAAACTTATGCCTCAGACAGGCCAGGCCATAGTATTTGAACCACCTGAAAATATGCAACATTATTATCAATGTAGCACAGCACACAATCTGATTGGTGAAGATTGCAAGTAACAAAAATGTATGTACCCACCAATATCAAAAAGACCCAAACACTCGGAGGACACAATTAATAGACTACTTCTTGAATGCTCAAGGTAAAAAAAAAGACATTAATGGAAAGTACACGTTCGAGGATTACTCGTAGTCTCATGAGCTTGAAATTTTCATATGTTTGAAACAGGAATAGTTGACAGAACTGGTTCTAGGGTTTACTTTTCAGCGGCAAGTTTGCATCCTGCCAAACCAAGCTCGTAGATTATTTGATGCAAATTTTACAGGGCATGTTTCATTCCTGTGCAAATACTATGAACTTAGCTTTTTGGAAATCATTATTTAGCTGTTGAAAACTCATAAAGAGAAAAAGGAAACATGGCGTTATAGAACAAGGATGATGCAAGAATTACCAGAGGACAACAATGAACGGATCTTAGTTTGGGAAGTAAATGCTAACAAGAAACTGGAATGCTTGTAGTGATATATACCAGTCTTATATACAAGTCTCATATTTATTTTTCTTAACTGGGTCAGTACAAGCTAGGCAAAAATGTTTAGACATCCAAAGGTGAATAGTCCTTTTAGAAGTATGATTTGATGTGTGAGCATCACAAGTAAGAAGAACATACCATTAACCTTCACCTTCATTCTCCAGGCTCCAAAGTTATGTACGTATGTTACTTCTGGCTACCATAGATAGCTCATAGCTGAGATACATTCGAGCAATTCGTGGTCCTCATTAACACCATGGGCAACAATCCCTCACCAAACATCATGCTCGGTGCCACTGTCAACCAGCCCCTCCTCCGCAGCCTTCTTCACCCAAAACTCCTCCATGGCATCTGCTTCAGGATCATTTTCGTCGTCGTCGTCCCCCTCGATTCCGCCTCCATCACCCACCTCATTCCAGTCTTCCCCAGCGACACTTTCTTCTTCAAACAGGTCCCCAAATTCACCATCCACCTCTGATGAACCCTCTGCTACATTATCATCTTCCTCATCATCGTCATCACTATCACCATCAACTGGGAAAACACCCTTCTTTCGAGCCCGTCTGATCTTCTTGCCCTCCCGGACAAGCTCCTCCAGCCGGTCCCTCCCAACCAGCATCCCATCCTCCACTAGGAGCCTTCCATCGTCGTCGAACGCCTCCACCAGGAACGCTGAATGCCGCACGCCCTTGATGCTCACGTAGAAGAGCTCCGGGTGCCGCACCAGCAGCGCGCGCAGCCGGTTGGGCAGCCCGAAGTCCCTGCGGAAGTGCGTGAGGTGGTCCACCAGCGTCCGCTTCTCCACCGTCATCGCCAGCACCTCCCGCACCACCGCGCACGCCCGCCGCTCCGCCATCTCCGCGCTCGCGCCCTCCTCCAGCGGCTCGAACGGGGAGGCCTCGGGCAGGCTGTGGAACCGCAGGAGGTAGTCCCGGTGCGCGCGGCGTAGGTTGAGCCCACGGCGGAGCGGGAGGTGCGGGAACCTCCGCGGCCGGTCGATGAGGCGGTCGGGCTGGACGGCGGGGCGGAGCGGCGGGGGGAGGGGTGAAGGGGGCGGCGGCGGCGGGTCGACCAGCTGGAGCGCGTGGCCGTGGGAGGTGTTTGCGAAGGTGAAGATGTCCGGGTGGCGGGGGCAGAGCGTGGCGCGGAAGTCCATGGCGAGGCCGAGGTCGGGGGCGATGTGGGCAAGCTTCGACACCAGGAGGCTGCGCCGGGGAGTCATGAGGAGGAGGCGGTGCACCTTGCCCGCGAGGTCCGGCGCGAGCTCGGCCCCGCGCAGGGCGGCGAGGTCGGCGGCGAGCGCCTGGGCGGCGGGGGTGAGCGCGACGGCGAGGGTGGAGAGGGAGGGCGAGAGGGGGCGGGAGATGGGGGCCTGGAAGAGGCGGAAGAGGGTCGGGTAGCGGAGCACGAAGGGGACGAGCGGGCGGCGGCGCGGGAGGCCGAGGAAGCGGCGGCAGCGGAGGAGGACGCGGAGAGGGAGGAAGCCGCGCGGCTTGGAGAGGAGCAGGGTGAGGAGCTTGCGGGCGAAGCGGAGCCGGCTCGCGCGCGCCGCCTGCCGGTCCAGCGCCGGGCAGCGGACCAGCTTCGGCGGCGGGATGGGCCTCGCCGGCGCTGCTGGAGCCGGCGCCGGCGACGCCGCCTTCGCGGCGCACCGGACGGCGAGTGTGAGGGGTTTGGGAGTGGTCGGCGTGGCGCTTGGATGGCGGAGACGGCGGGGTTGAAGGGGGGAGGGGGGCTGCGCGTGCGCGGGGAGGAAGCAGAGGGAGGAAGGCGCCATGGCGGAGTGGATGAGTGGTAGAATTTTTTTGCCGCTGAGGATGACGCGATGGGATGCGAGAAAAAAGGATCTGTCTACTTGTTCTAACTAAACTATACTGTAATTTTCACAATATTGCTTTTGAGAAAACTTATTCTGAATTACTTATGAGATAGTAAATGACAACCAGATACAAATAAATAATACTCCCTCCGTCCTGAATTATTTGTCGTAAAATTGGATCAAAATGGATGTATCTAGAACTATAATACGTCTAGATACATCCCATTTCTCCGACAATTATTTTCGGATGGAGGGAGTACGGTATAAGAGATCCTAACTATCAACCTGTTCCCCGTTTGCGACGTCATCCAATTGCTTGCGACAATCATCTGTCGACACTCATATCCTGTCTACCAATCTGTTTTCCGCCATTTGTGGCGCCATCGAGTTGCTCACCGGCAACCATTGGCCGACACCTAGGTCCTCGGAGACGCCCGCACCTATTCTCCACCCCCTCTCCAAACCTACCGATCAAGAGCCTACCCTTGACCTGCCACCATCATCGACACCCCGTGGATGTGTAGATTCACACCCCACTTACGTCGCCCATCGCTAGCACTCCCCGCCCTTACCCTAGCTTGGTGGTGAAGTCTCTCACCGACATCGGATTCTCTAAGATTGTTCTCCGTTGTGGCATCATCATTTGACGCCCCTCTTCCAATGACTAACGATGTCGCACCGCACGAGGTCGTACTCCACAAGCTCCATGTGCGTGCCAAGTGAACCCAGGACACTGCCAAGGACCTATCCCGCGGCTCTCGCCTCGCCGCAAAGGAGCCTGCAACCTATACAGACATGATAATTAAGGTTGCGTGCAAAGGCCGAACACTCATCTGCTGGCAAGCTCGTCAGAGCCTTTGCCATAGAGCACACTCTAATGTCACATCAGGCAACAACAAAAATTATAGCAAACAATCACCTTAATATCTTAATCCATATAGTCATCTCAATGTCACATTGGATGTCTCCAGACATTATACCAGACATGCATCATATAATCTAATTATTCTCAGAAGTCCAATACACGACATGAGCAAGAATGAACCCAACATAAAGAAACTCATAATAGGAGATAATCATATAATTCAATTCCATTAACAATGCCCATAATGAGAATTAAGATCAAAAGCTCACATGATCAAGGGAGAAAGAGAGAGGACACATAGCTACAGTTACAAAAGCTCAGCCCCCGAGAGAGGACTACTCCCACATCATCATGGGAGCAACGAGGGCTCAATAGAGAGGTCGAAGACGATGAATTCTCTGTCACCAAAAAAGGGCTAGATTAGATCGTCTTAGAGCATAGAGAAACGATAGCAGAAAAAATGCATAAAAATACGTCTAGCGTTTTTTAGCGTACACAGAGACAGGGTGCCAGTTAGCGGCGGAGAGGAGGTCCAGGGGCTTCCACGTGGTCGGCCCACATGGCCTAGGTTTTCATCACATGGTAGGGGTGTGTGGGTCCTAGGAGACCTCCTATAAAGTGCTTCAGGCGCCGCTTTGTCTCTATAGCGCATCTAAATTCATGGCTACTGCTACATTGCCTACACTTTTTTTCTGGCTTTTTGGTTGACTAGTTAACTGGTAGACCATTGACTATGGGAAATTAAAAAAAATTCAATTTTCGAAAAAAAAGTTCAAAAAATATAGGAAAGGTTCAAAAAATAGGAAAAGGTACACAAATTTTAAAAGTTCTAAAATTTGGAAAAAATTCACCATTTATGAAAACAGATCATATAAATAGAAAATAAATATGCAAAAAAATTAAAAATCACAAAAATTGAAAAAGTTCATGATATTCAAGAAAAAGTTCAAAAAATTGTTTATTTTTTCAAAATTAAAAAAGGTAAAAATGAAGAAAGGTTCACAATAATTGACAGAAAATTCATGAATTTGGAAAAAGTTTTCAAATTTTAAAAATAAAACCAAAAAATATTAAAAGAAAAGAGAAAGGGAAACTTTAATAAAAAAACTAAAAAAGCCAAGAAAACTACTTCCTCCGTACCATAATGTAAGACTTTTTTTTACTCTAGTGTAGTGTCCAAAAACGTCTTACATTATGAGACGGAGGGAGTAGACAAGACCCAGTCAGAAAACCAGAAACAAAAAAAAAAAACGTCGGAAGCTTTGCCAAAACCGGACTGGGAAGCTTCCTTCCAAAAACTAGGACGATTCCCGCTACGATCCTGATATATGGGCTGACCCATTTCTAGCGAGGGTGGATCGGGCGTGGGCGCCAGTTAACGGAATAGCGTGTAACTGGGGCATTAAGCGCGGAATAGGAAATGCGAGGCCCTGGTGCAGTCCTTCTTCTGGCCTGAATATGAACGTCGTATTTGTTCCCTAAAAAAAAGATTTATTTTACATTTTTGGTCCCCGGAAATATCTTTTTCCATTCGCAAAAAAATAATCCTTTTCCGTTGCATAAGAAACAGCAAAAGATAAATGGCACTTTGCACTGGACGCACTCGGCAGAGCCAAGTAGACATCACTAGCTATACTCTGGTGTTACTATCGTACGTAGGCTTCACCTCGACTGGTTATGCTCCGGGCCAGCGCCTCGCGCAACGATGGCCACGCGAATCGGAGCTGCCCAGCCCCTGAAACGCAGCTAACTTTCTCCTCACCTGCGAGTCAAGCACGCCCTCACCCAACCCAACGAATAACGACGACCCTCTGACCTCTATCTATATACCTACGCACTGACTGCTTGCAACAGCATCACATAAGGAGTGCAAAAATCGATCGTCGAAGCGTCGATGGTGCCGCCGGCGACGCTGTTCGCGGTGGGGTTCCTGCTCTGCCCGTTCCCCGCCTTGGTGCCGTCCGGCCGTAACCTCACCGCGCTGCTGCCGGAACTCTGCGACCTCCTCGGCTCCCTCTACAGCCACGTCCGGGACGACCTCGTCCTGCCGCTCACCGTCGCGGTCACGGCCCCCCGCCACCGCCGACGGTGGCGCTCTTTGAGATACCGATAAAAACTTACATCTCAGTTCTCTCGTACAGTCTCTTGGATGTATGATTATGTTTATGATGGTGTACTCGTTAGTTCTGTATAAAGAATGTATCAAATGTGCTGATTGGTTCTTCATAGTTCTCACTACGGTTTTGTTCTGAAATTGGTTCACTTTTTCTTTGATTGTTTTCAGTACGTACGGTCTGGTAGGTTCTTCCGTAAATTTCTTTTTTGACAATCGATACCATGATATACTCCCTCTGTTCCGAAATAATTGTCGTCAGAGAAAACTAGTACTCCCTCCGTTCCGAAATAATTGTCGCTGGGGGTAGCATTCCGACCAGGTGAAACAGTGTGAAAGTACAATACTACCCCCGATTTGAAATCGATCGGGAGGCGTCTTCTTCCGTCGCTCCTCCCCTCCGCCAGGCTTCTCCGCCGTCGCTGCTCCCTTTTGCCGGGCTCCTCCGTCGTCCGCATCTCCGACGTCCTTCCCCGCCGCGTTCCGCAGCTCCCTCGCCGGCCGGCCGCCCTTCCCCGCCGTGGTCCGCAGCTCCCTCATCGGCTGCCCTTCCCCGCCGCGGTCCGCAGCTCCCTCGCCGGCCGCCCTTCCCGCCGGCTGCCTGCTCCGCCACAGCTTCGGATCCTTCGCTGCTGGCCATAGATCCTTCGTCGGCCGCCTCCCCCCACTCCAATCAAGAGCTCGAGGTCAGCCGCTGTGCTGTCCACTTCTGCTGCTCCTCTCGTCTCTGCTCCTCTCCACTCCAATCAAGAGAATCTGCAATTGATCCAAAAAACAGGTCAATTGATGTCAATTTGATTAACTAAATCATCCAAAGATCAGAATGATAAGTCCATATGCTACTGTTGATCCCAAGACCGGAATGACAAGTCCAGGTGTTCCTCAATTGAGGAATTTGATTAACTAAATCATCCAAAAACCAGAATGATAAGGCCCCATGCTACTGTTGATCCCAATTTTGATGCATATCAATTGCTGTTTGAGTTCTTCAAATGAACAGGAGTACTCCTCAATTTTGATATGAAATCACCATGATAGGTCCACATGCTACTGCTGTCAGCATGATAAATTGATATGCATTGAACTTGCATGATGTTTGATGAACTTTGTGCACTACTGTTGTCAGCATGATAAATTGATATGCATCAAACTTGCATGAGATGAACTTTGTGCACTACTGTATTGATCGTAAAGTTGGCTGCCAGTTTCAAACTGAAGAAGATTCAGTTGAAGAAGATTCAACTGAAGATCCAACTGGAGTAGTTGGCTGTCAGTTTCAAACTGAACACTGCTGGAGTAGTTGTATCTCTAGTTTCAAACAGTAATCTGTACTGTAGGCAATAACTGACAGTAATTCGACAGTCTGTACTCCATACTCAATTTGTATGTGTATATTTTAACTCATGCTTGTAATACTCCATTTAGTACAATTGATGCATAAATAAAACTACTGGTTACATTCATAAGAATGCAAACTTGCAGAAAAGTTCAGTTGGACATGAACAGAGAAGTAGCCTATTTATGTCTGTTCCATTTTAGGGACTTACTGAAAATTACCTGTGATATTTACTTCTTGATCTTCCATTTGATCACTTGGTCATGCCCATTCCTTGTACAACACACACCCAAAGTTACTAAAAAATTGCTGACTGTTTTACCTGGTGGGATCATAGCAGCATCACTACTCCCAACCAAAATAAGTAAA